>BDMV01000001.1:60645114-60712695 GCA_008326285.1 Oryza officinalis
TTTTTTTTTTTAATATTTACAGAAATATTATAGCGCCCAAAAAAATTGCAAAACTAGACCCTGCCGCCCTTTGAAAGGGCGGCAAGCCGACGTGGCACACGCCGCAGTGGACGGCGCGGGACGGCCGTCCTCCTGCCCTCTTGCCGCCCTCCTGCCCTCTTGCCGCCCTGGCAAAGGGCGGCAGGACCCTCTTGCCGCCCTCTGTAAGGGCGGCAGGCCTGGCCGCCTATAAAAGCCCAGCCGGCTCCTTTGAGGAGCCCATTCCCTCCTAACCTCTCCACTCAAAAAAAAAAAGGAGAAGGGGAGGAGAAGAAAAGAAGAGGCGAAGCCCTGCCGGTTTCAAACTTCGACGGTTTCAAACTTCGATTTCAGGTAATATTCGTAGATTATATACGTGACTAAATATATGATGTTAACTAGGATATCAGTTGTATTTTTGTAGAACTTTGGTTGGATAAATGCATTGTATGAAATAGGGTTTTACCTGTGGTACTATATAAATATATATTGTTAGATGTAGGCAGGGTTTAAAAAACCGCCGGGGGCCCGGTTACCGCCACCCGGCGGTACGGCGGTTACCGGCGGTAACCGCGCAAAACCGCGACAAATTTACAAATCGAAATTAGAATTCAAAAATTCGGGCAAACCGCGCGGTTTGGCGCGGTTACCGCGCGGTTTGATGCGGTAACCGCGCGGTTTGGCGCGGTTACCGCGCGATGTGTAATGGGTCGCACAGTAACGGGCCGGCCCATTTTTTTTTCTTTTTCCAATTTTCAAATTTATTCTCCGTTTTGCTCTCAAATTTGAATAAATATTACTCTTTTTTGAGAAATTTCTTCACCATAAAACACTATAAATCAAGCACTACCTTCACCATTTTATTTGATTTTTTTTTTAAAATTTTTGAATTTGGACGAATTTTATTAAACCGTACCGCGCGGTACGGGTTACCGTACCCCCGCGGTACGGGCGGTAACCGCGGTAACCGCGCGGTTACCGGCGGTTTTAGTAACCCTGGATGTAGGTAACTTAGTAGATCTGTAGTATTTGTAGTTATTAGGTTTGTAGTTTTAAATGTTGTTGAGTAACATTGCAATAGAATATATTAAAATTTAGGTACGTTGCAAAGAAGATATTACACTGTAGTCGTTTATTATGTAAAATAACGGCCTAGTAATTAACTTTGCAGATATGTCCAGTAAACTTATATTTCAACTATACCATGGTCAAGGAAACGTCCGTTATGGGCCAACTGGGGTAGATCTGTCAGAATTTATTGTAACAGCAAGGGGAATTGATAGGCCAGCCGAGAGGAGTGTACCTTCTATAAAAAAATGGTTGATGCGGGGCTTGGGAGTTGATCCACAGACTAGTGACATTACAATCTATGTTGTAGTAAGTCGGGCAACAGAGGGTTTTTATTGGGAACTAATGCCGGTTCAAAACTCTGGGATGTGGAGATGGTATGTGGAGAATGCATTGCAACGTGGGTGGCCTCTAGCTATGGTTCCGTATGTTCATCCGAAGGATCCAAGTGTACAGATGAACATGGATGATGGCGAGGGGCCAAGTGCAGAAGTGAATGAGATTGAAGTGGATCAGGTCAACGCACCAGAGGAAGATGGAGTAGCTCCAGTAGTAGCTCCAGTAGGCATGCAACCTGGTGGAGTGGCTGACGAGGGGGAGACTGTGGGTGCCATTGTGGACGAAATGGAAAAAGAGGATCGTGACAACGAGCGTGTCGAGGAAGATGATTCGTCAGATGATGACGAGAACAATATTAATCCAGCTGAATGGGCTAGTGATGATTTTTCTGGTTTGGTCATCTCTGAAGGGGAAAATGTGAGATGGGAGTACAAGGAAAACGAGATTATCGAGGGAGCGAGGTATGGTAATGGAGAAGACATGAAGGAGGCGGTGAAGCATTATGCAGTGTCACTTCATAGGGAGTTTTGGGTTGCCAAGTCTAACCGGACACAATATGAAGTTAGGTGTGTTAATGAAAAAGATGGGTGTCCGTGGAGAGTGCACGCCTATAAGGGGAAATGGAAGGACTACTGGACAGTGTCGGTCGTTACGAAACATACTTGTTATCTACCTGGTGTTCAAAAATACCACAGGAACATTACATGTGCATTTGTTGCATCTGAGATGTATGCGCATGTCGTGGACAATCTGGCATATGAACCGAAGTCAATAATCCGACATATCGAACAGACTTTCAAGTATACAATTAGCTATGCCAAGGCGTGGAGGGCCAAACAGAAAATAATAGAGATGAGATTTGGAACTTATGAAGCCTCATATGACAATTTGCCACGTCTGCTATCTGTTATCCAACAAAGAAACCCTGGGACCTCTTGTGCACTCAAGACATTCCCCTCAATTGAACATCCTGGCAAGACTGTGCTGCAAAGAGCGTTCTTAGCTCTACATGCATGCAAGATGGCATTCGTGCACTGTCGTCCAGTTCTTTGTATTGATGGCACATTTTTGACCGGGAAGTATCGGGGCCAGATACTAACGGCAATTGGGGTAGATGGGAACAATCAGGTATTGCCGTTGGCATTTGCTTTTGTCGAGAGCGAGAACACCGACAGCTGGTACTGGTTCCTCCATCTGGTTAAGACAGAAGTTGTTGGTGCCACGTCGGCTTGCCGCCCTTTCAAAGGGCGGCAGGGTCTAGTTTTGCAATTTTTTTGGGCGCTATAATATTTCTGTAAATATTAAAAAAAAAAATCTAAAAATACAAAAAAGTCGCGTTCGGTATGGGCCGAGACGACGGCGCGCGAGCCCAAGTAGACCAGAGCGGAGGCCCAGCCCCAATAGTCCCGCAGCGGCGGCGCCGTGGGCTTGTATTCTGTGGGCTGTAAGCTGTGGGCTAGTCCGTACCAAAAAGGCCGAGGTTCACGTTGGACTGTGGGTGTTAGTTTCAGCCTTTCAGTTCAGGCTTTGGACCTCTGAAGCTGTCTGTCACTGTGCAAGTACAACAGCACGACTTACATTAATTTTTACTTTACTCCCATCTCATAAAAAACAAATAAAATATGAAGTGATTTATTTTACTATGAATCTGAATAGTCATCTGTCTAAATTTATAATACTAAAATATATCATATTTTGATACTAGGTTTGTTTTTTATAGGATGAAAGTAGTGCGTTCAACCCAACACTTTTCTAGTTTGTACCTTTGAATTTTTGGTGCCTGCCCTGTTTATGACTGTCTTAGATTTCTAGATTTATAGTACTAAAATATATCATATTTTGATATTAGGTTTGTTTTTTTGGATGAAAGTAGTACGTTCAACACGACACTTTTCTAGTCTGTACTTTTGAATTTTGAATTCTTGATGCCTACCCTTTTATGATCGTCTAGATTTATAATATTAAAATGTATTATATTTAGATTTATTTTTTAGATGAAAGTAGTGTTCAACGCGACACTTTTCTAGTCTGTACCTTTCAATTCTTGCTGCCTGCCCCGTTGGTAAAAAAACGCAGTTAATTACTAGACGTAATATCATGTGGAGGCTGTTCTGTCAGAGATCAAAGTCGCCATAAATTTTACACTCACTATTTACACAAATATAAACACATGCATCTGCTTTCACAAAAGAAAATTGCATCGGTCACTTATCAACTCCTTAAAAACAATTTATCAGCCAATAAGAAAACAAATTCATATAGATCAAGGACATTACATAATGCCACGAGACCAACAAGAGACAGCTCTGGAAAACCTTAGCTGGCCCCATGAGGCTGGCTTAAATGATGGTTGGAACTGACATTTTTCCACAGAGCTCATATTAATACTACTAGCTTTTTTTATATATGTAATACTAATCTTTTAAAGAAAAAGACAATTTTATCATTTTTGAAAAGATACCGAGAGGTACAGTATTTTCTAATGTAAAAATGCGATATCCCTATGTATAAGTGAGGTCTCTTAGACATTATGCATGCTGCCATCGCAAGTTGGTTATCCAAATATTTCTCTGTACTCTTTATTTGTAAAAAAAAAAGAAGAAAATAAGATATTTCTCTGTACTCCAGCAGACTGAACTGAGTAGCAGCATATCTTGTTCGGTGCCAAGTACTGCCAACAGCCAAGCTGCAGACATCACAAGATTCAACTTCTGCATCCAACAACGTCACAACATGCCCGGCACAACTCATTTCAGGTGTATGTTTCTCCAGCTCCATTTGTTTCAAATCCAATTCAGAATTCACTTGTTGGCATTGTTTTCATTTTTTTTTGTCAGTAAAAAGGGGCATCTGTATCTCACTCTCACCGTGTGACTATCGGCACAATCTAAGGCTCACAAGATGCCATCTATGCAGGGTTACATTAGCGGTCAAATTTCAACGTCAACGGTTCCTGACAAAAAGAACTCGTTATCAAAGGGTAATTTCGCTGGTCAGAGAAGGCAGTACTTTTTCTACATTAATTAATAGTCGGACGGTGTACTCTTTCATTTATAAATACAACTGCTTACTCGATCTGTCCAAAAATATGCTCAGATTTATCATCAGGGTTAAATTTATTTTGAGATAAAAGAAAGTACATGCTTACATCATCTTTAAAGAGATTAAGCCTATCCTTTTCAACTTTTACTCTCTCTTTTTCAAGTAACTTTCTAAACTGCTAAACAATACATTTTTTTAAAAAATCTATAGTAATTTTTTTAAAAAAAATCATATTAATCCATTTTAAAATTTTTTGACTTATAATTAATTAATTATATGCTAATGAGATACCTTGTTTTTCATGCGTGAGGAAAGAAGTTGGGAGTTAGCAACTTCTCCCAAACATAACCTAAGATTGAACTGAGAAATAATTATGATTGATTGAGATAAAAACTACGTGTGAAAAAATAAATGAGAAAATATTATGATGAGGAGATAGGTGAAGAAGTAGTTGTATTTTAATACAAATTTAAATCTTATAAATAGCTATATTTATTTTAAGACAGGGGAGCAATAGTATTTATCTTTTGAGAAATGAAAACGCACGAGAAATTTGAAGAGGTAAAACCTTCTTTTCTTAAAAAGAGGCCAGAAAAGGTTTAGTCGGGTCATTTGAAACATAATAATGTAGTAGCAAGTTCTAAAAAGAAGCCAGAAAATGTCGGCAATATAGCGACGAACAACCATTCGTTAGACCTACCAGAATCGAATTGTTTACACTAGTATGCACTTACTGTAAAATTTATTTTTTAAAAAATGAAAATACTGGGAAATTTATGCATTAAAAAAAGAGGACGAGATGAACTGATCCGCATTCCGTCTCAAAATATAAGATATTTTGGTTTCTACTGTCTAAGTTCGTAGTAAGATGTGTCAAATTCAATTAAAATTTTTTATATTTTGACTTCATGATTAGATTCGTAATGGTAACATATATACGAAAAATGGTAAGATATGTACGAAAAAAAGTATACAAGATCTCCAAAGGAAAACTGAAACATTTAAAAAAGAAGGAAAAGGAGAGAGGGAGAGAGTTGAACCACTGTGGCGGGCTAATCACCAAAGATAAAGATTGGCATGGTCATGTCATGTGGGCCACTTAAACATGTGATTAGATATGGGATTACCCCCTTAATCCCGTTTTAGGCACAGCCAAGTCTCTGTCAACATCCTAATTCATCTCCTTCCCGAGGAAAATAAATAGAGAAAAGCTCCCTTCTTTCTCTCTCTCTTCCTACCAAGATCCCTCTCTCTCTCTCTCCACCTTCATAGTCCAGGCGTCAGCTTCAGCCCGGGACTTAGCGAACTGCGGTGGTTTGCTACCCCGGGCGCGAGATCAAATTCACGAAGAGAAAGGTGAATCCCCGTGTCGCTACTGGTTTAATTTCTGCAAAACGGTTCCAAAAATTCGATTTTTACGACCTTTTAGGGGGTTCGTTTCTCTGATTGACAGCTAAAATTGGGATGAGGCGCTTTTGCCGAGAGATTTGATACCCTTCATGCCTGCCTTAGATTGTTGAATTCAGGAATTGGGGCTCTGCTGTATATTCATTGATTGTCAGATTCGATTTGGAGCTCTCATTTACCAATCCCCTCTCTTCCTTAATAACGCCGTTAATTAATTTGTGCATGTTTATGTGAGACTGTGTGTATGTGGGTGGTGGGGGCCGGGGGCTGTTTGATTTGAAGTTCTATTTCATGGGATCATCATGTAGATTCGCATGATATCTCAGTGTCTTTCGATGCATCAGAGTTTTGCCCTGTGCAACCGTTGAATTTTTTTTAACTCCAGGATCCAGGAGACACCACAGGAGAGTTCTTACGTTTTCGTTGTGACAATTTTTCGTTTATGTTTAGTGATTTGTGTTCGCGGTAAGGAGCATTGCAGAGGCTCCTATCGATCCTGTTGTGAGTTTTAACCTGAGAAAATGACATACTCCTACTTCATAATTTTGTGGCAAGATCTTGTGTTGATCTCCAATGGAAATCCTTGTTGCTATATTGAACAGCTCTACCATTCAAACTGACGCCTTCAAATGTTTAGACAGTTTGCCAATCTGGTCCTTTGTATTAACGACATATGTCCAAGCTAATATGGCAATAAACTTTTACCTTATTTACTAATTAACGGGCAAATAGCCAGGTTTATGTAGGAACTGAAGAATATGCTTTACCGATTTGTCAAGGGCTGTTTTTTTACATGATATTTATGCTGGGGTTGCTTTCTGGATTGCAAAAGATAGTGTTGATTAACTATATATTTTTTGCAATTTGCATAGCAATGATTATTCATTTAATCAGAGATTGCCACTTTCTAATGGTTGAGCTAGTGCAATCTGGAACTGACACTGACACCTATATGATGCAACAGCATAACTATAATATACATGACTTTCATTTTAGTTAATAGTTGGGGGTTTCATGTTTTTGATATCTCCTCATTTGCTCACATAAGCAAAAAATCTTGGAACCTTTGCTTTTCTTAGTTAGTTCTGTCTGTTTAAGTGTTTGTCCCCTGGTTGATGTATGCAGCATGAAGCTTCAGTTGTTCAACATGAGGATTATTTTCAAGTTAATTACTATTATTTTCAAGTTAATTACTAGACTCTTCGAGATAAAATAACAAGTTATTAACGAAGCAATCCCCCCTGGCCTTGAAAGAGCTCCCCACCCCTTGTCCTTTGGTTTCACTAACATTGCAGTTATCTCAATTTCACAAACTATTCATGTGAAAATGGTTCTTTGTTGTTGCCTGACATTCATAGAATCTGTTCCTCCTGTTGCTTATATAATTCTTTTTCTAAGCATCGCCTTTCTTTTTGCAGCAACGACAGCAATTTCAGCTGCATCATAACCATGAGTCTAGCTTGTCTAGTCTGCCATGGCATGAGCAGCCCCTCGCACTCCTTTAGAAGCTATTCGGTCTCAAGTTCGGAGGAGGAGAACAGGTGTGGAGCTGTTGTTGCCTGCCTAACACGGCGAGTAATGCCTGCTGGAACCGCTAACACTGTAGGGACATCAAAGGTGACACCTTTTCCTCTAATGGCTACTGGCCAAGGCACTGAAGGCGCTCCTCGACTTCAACGAAGCCGCGCCGTTTCGAGGGACCTTGTCAGGGACTGGAACTTTGAAGAGATTGCTGTTGGGAACTAGAGAGTAGGGTGCTAGCAGTTGTTTCCAGGTTGAGCATATGGCACTATCCTCTGGCAGCAGATTTCGAGTGACTTGATGTACATTTTCTAGTATACATCTGGATATCTATGTACTATATCAGTACGCATTCAATCGAGAGGAAATATTAAGAGTACTGGTGTACTGCTCCTTCTTTGCAGATGAAAGAGTACTGGAGTACTCACAGAGAGAGCATTTGTCATGTTATATAGTTACCAACCTGTGTAGTTACATCAATTTTTCAGGGCCCATTTTTTCACTGCTTCCAAATATGAATGATAAATTAAGGTTATTTTTTGTGTCTTCAGAGATCAGGAGTGATCCCTGTTGGTGCCGTATCAAGTCAGCTGTTGTACTTTTCACAGGTGTTGGATGGTGTAGCTTTTTGATGTATTGGTGTCAAACTGTTAAGCATCAGCCTGTGAGACCATGAGGAATCCAGCTGTGTTTTTCTTTTTTTTCTGGTCTAGGGTTACGAGTTAGCTTTGCCAAACTTGTATATCACGCAGTTCCTGGTTGGCTCTTGGCTAAAATTTGATGTGATGATGCGTCCATGCTGTCATTTCCATCAAAATACTACTCTACAAAGCTACAGAAGTTTATTTGCACAGAAAGAAAACTCAACAACCTGGATTCCTTGTTTATAGAAAAAGAAATCAAGAAGCATTATCCATTTTCTCTGAGTTACATTCAATAAATTCTTTAACACTGCAGATACAATCAAACAACAAAAATTCTTAAATCAAGAAGTATTATCCATTTTCTCGAGAGTTTCATTCAATAAATTCTTTATCACTGCAGATACAATCAAACAACAAAAATTCTTAGTTGTCAGACAATGGCAAATCGTTTGTATTTCAAATGGCACAGAAGTGGCAGTTGAAGGCGCCTTTGGTCACTCCCCACTGCCATTGTATAGCCTCACATTTTTCACTAAGCAGCAACACGGGGTTTGATCAGAGCAACCGCTTCTTTGATTTTCTCCATAGCAGTTTGAAGCGTAGATAGTGCTGCAGCATATGAAATGCGAAGGCATTTGTCGTCCCCAAATGCATCGCCCGGGACAAGTGCAACCTATAATAGCGCAATCGATAAATTGTGTTTAGCAATTGTTTGTTTACTATTATGTTAGTAAACTTCACAGAAAAAATGTGGAGAATGAAATCCGTATTCATACCTGTGCTTTCTCCAAGAGGAACATGCAGAGGGACTCAGAGTCCTTGATAGTGCCAAAACCCTCTACTTCAGATCCATAGTAGGAGCTGAAGTCGATGAACAAATAAAAGGCACCCTACAAATTTGGATGTTTAGCCATCTGTCTGGGGGTATACAAGTATACAACTAGGATGGATTTGGCAGAGCTACTGTGATCTTATCAATTCTCACCTGAGGCTCTGATATCTTCACACCTGGCAGTTCCTTGAAACTTTTCACAAGGTAATCCCGACGTTCCTGGAATGCTTTGACCATAGTTGAGACTGCTTCACCACCAGCATAGCCAAGGTTCAAAGCAGCGAGCCCTGCCTTCTGTGATATGCTACTAGCACCTGAAGTAAACTGCAGCAAACAAAGCGTTGGTGTGAGGACAACTGCAAATCAGAGTTTGCAGAAGGAAAAGTAGGCTAGAACAGAGAGTGTTACAGCACAAAAAGGTTTCTAGAATTAACAAAGTGATAGTTTTATGATAATGCAGTATCACATGACTACATCAATCAACACTACACATTTATAGCTGCATGAACAAGAAGCAATCACCTGGCTTTGGATCTTTCCACAGGCTGCAACAAAATGTTTTGGGGCTGCAAGGTATCCAAGTCGCCAGCCCGTCATTGCAAAAGCCTGTAAAAATTTGCATCAGCAAATATTTCAGCCACCTTTCTAAACCCACTGGGTTGGCAAAAATTGAAATAGGCATTGATTCCTTGTTATGTCCATTAAGATAATACATGTCATATTGTGAAGATCCACATATAGCTAAAGAGGATCAACATATTTTAAAGAGTGAACAGAAACATATCTACCTTAGAAAAACCATTTACAGTTAATGTTCTATCCCACATTCCAGGCAATGAAGCAAAGCTTGTGTGTTTTGCTGGCTGATAGATGATATGCTCATAAATCTCATCAGACAGAACCTGAAAGACAGACAAGATGATAGGCCATAATCATCATGCAGTGAAAATGTAATCTGGTTAAAGAAAAGGGGAAACTAAAGCACTTACAAGAAGCCTAGGATACTTCTTGATTATGTCAGCTATTTCTTCAAGCAATTCCTTTGGATATACTGATCCAGTTGGATTAGAAGGAGAGCAGAGAATCAAAAGCCGCGATTTCTCGTTGATCTTCGAAGCAAGCAGCTCTGGCCTTAGCAAGAAATTCTCTGATATGCTTGTAGGAAGGATCACTGAAGTTGCACCAGCCAATGTAGCCATCTCAGGATAACTGACCCAGTATGGTGCCGGTATTAAAACCTAAAATAAAGGGATCCCTCAATATTGTTAAAACAGACGATAGTGCCATTCGAAGCACAGTACACATAAACAAGGGAGTAACAGCTTCAGCAGAGAGCTTCAGTGGCAGCATCTAATATTTATTAAGTTCTAATGGAATGATTGCATTTATCTGATACAAGTAATTCTAATGCCATTAAACAAGACAGTCAACAATCAACACATGGCATTAGACAATACAGGTAATAAGACGTTATACCTGACAAAACCTAAAAGCAAATTATCAATGCTGTACTTTCTGTAATCAACAAACCAGACATGCATCAAGGTTGAATTTTCCAGAAAGGGTTTGATTTGGACAATTGACCTTGTTACACAGAATGCTAAAGGTCCCCATGATTTCCATAGAAATATAAAGAAAGTAGTGAATATTTGCGTTTTTGTTCTCCTAGATACTATAGATGTTCAATACATCGCAGTGTAGCAACTAGCATTAGCAAGACAGGCCAAACCTCATCACCAGGTGAGCAAACAGCAAGCACGGCTTGCGTAATGCATTGCTTAGCTCCATTGCTCACTAGCACCTGATCTGGACTGTAGGATATCCCATTTTCCTCTGCACATTTATTAGCAAAACAAAGTTACTCAATCTTCTTCTGAACCAAGGTGGTATGTCTGCAAACAAGAAATCCATCCACGCACCTTGGAGTTTATTGCAGATAGCCTTTCTCAGCTCCAAAGTCCCAGCATTAGGAGTGTACCTTGTATAACCATCCTTAATTGCATTCATCCCAGCCTAGATCACAACAAGCAACAAGAGCGATCAATACTCAACTTGCTACTGACAAAATTCGTTCTTTCGCTTAAGAACAAGTGCAATAGTGCAGTATTAGTTGCAAGCAAATATTAAAAGCTCCTGCACTTCCATAACCTGTCCTGGAAAATATGACACAGCTGAGAGCACCGCATTCAGAGTCCCCCCAAAATTGGTCAATTCAAGTTCAAGTAGACAAACATTTGAGCTTTTGCAGACTTAGTGCAATGAATTAGAGTATAATTAAGAAGGACGCATAACAAGAACTGATAGTAGCAATGTTAATCAATCCCTTTCAATCCTTGTAACCCACAACTTGGATAAACATATCATGATATTCCCCTATCCGGGCTAAATTTTATCCCGAGACGAAGAAAAAGGAACCTACCTCGGCAATCGCGGCCGGCGTGTCGAAGTCGGGCTCCCCCGCGGCGAGGCCGATGACCGGGACGCCGGCCTGCCGCAGCGCCGTGGCCTGGTCCGTGATGGCCATGGTCTTGGACGGCCGCAGCGCGCTCACCGTCGGGCTGATGGACGCGTCCACCGCCTCCGCCCTCACCACCGCCATCCTGCTCCTCCCCGCCGCCACCGCCGGCCTCTTCCCGCACACCCTGCAAGAACCAAGAACCAAGCCATTCCTCACCGTCACCGATCGCCGCCAAAAGAACCAGCAAAAGATCTAAACCCCCGACGCGACCAAGCTCGGCTGCTCACCTCGCGAAGCAGACGGAGTTTGGACTGAAGGAGGCGGGCTTGGTGGGAGTGGAGAAGGACGGAGCGGAAGAGGCGGAGGTGGAGGCGGCCATGGAGGGTGGTGGTCGCGCTTAGCTCGGCTGCGTGTCGCGCTGGCTCGCGGTCGCGGGTGGGGTAGTTGTATACTTGTCGTGGTGGTGGACAGGCGCCTCCTGCTGCTGCGGTAGGTGGCTGGCGCCATGGACAGGTTTTGGTAGGCATCGGAGGTTGGTTGGAATGGGAATTGGACTTCGATTTCATTGCCTTTTTCGTTTCTCCTCCTGATCTGATGGGTTTCCACCAGATTTCATTGGATTTCATTGCCTTTTCGTTTCTTCTCCTCCTCCTCAGCTGACGGGTTTCCACCAGATTTCATTGGGAGTTTGCTGGATTCGAATAAAATGTAAGGCTATTTTAAGGACATGTTTGACACAGCTACAATTTCTCAATCTAATTTTAGGAGTGGAGTTGTCAAAACCACGCTTCATCTCCATGTTAATTTTTAGAGATTTTTAGTCCAATTTACTTTTTTTTTTAATAAAGGCCAAACTGTTTGGTTGGGCTTCAAATACAGGAAGGATGAACCTAGAGCCCTGTCTCTAAACAGGTACTAATAAGGATGAAATCCAAATTCATCTGTACAAGCAAGCCGTGAATCAGCTTAAACTATCACTCTCAAACTCTATTGTAACTCGTCTAGCTACATGTAGATTTCACGAAAATCAGTTCAATTCTCACGATACAGATAATCGTTTTGATCATCCTGCATGAGAACATCGGTTGGGTTTCACTGGAGCGGGCTCATCTGAAAGAGATTGTTATTGTCATGCACATGTTGATGTCATGTTATGACAAGATGTAGGCACTACAACAATGGCACCAATTCAGATAATTAGAAACGCTTCTTGCATATATATATACCAAGATTGGGCTATCTCAATCTATAAGGAAAGATAAAAAGTACTTTGATCATTACTGATGATCATAAAATAAAGTACACTTCAGGAAGAAGGAATGACCTAAAATGGCTCCTTCAACAGAGGAAGAATAGGGCTAGACAAGGTACACAAAGGTAGGCAAGGCCATTGCCGTCATCGTTAACGTTGGCCTCGATCAGCTCTCTCCGTTCTGCTGCCCGAAACTGCATGATCCTGAGGGCAAGAAGGAGAAGGGATTCTCAGAGATGTCGAATCCAGGGCGAGTGAAGTCATCAAGCCCACCGAAGCAAGGATCAAAGCTCAACGGCGAGAAATAGCGCGGATCATCAGCCATCTTCATGTCAAGATTCGGGATGTCGTCAGATGAGCTACCGGGGAAGTTATACCCAGTGCTCCCCACCATGGTGTTCATCGCCTCGCTGCCTTGAGGTTGCTCTGATGCTCCTGGTACTTTGATATCGTCCATTGGGAGTGCAGGCGTGTGCCCTTGGAAAAGGGCAACATGCCCAAACAGCTTGTCTTTTCTCGAGAAGGTTGTTCCACATGAGCATAGCCACTTGTCGCGGCCACAGTGCTTTTCATGAGTCTTCAGGTCCGCAATGACAGAGAACTTTTTGGTGTTGCAACGGCTGCAGGTGTAGCTCTTGTCACAGTGGCTTCTCTTGTAGTGGTTCTTCACACACAGGATTGTTTTGAGAGGCTGGAACTTCTTGTGCTCTTTGTTCCGCTTGCAGCCTACATATGGGCACGAGTACCTTGTAACTGGTGCAGACTCTGAGGTAGAATCTTTCGAAGGTTTCGCAAGAGCTGCAGCAGTTTTGTACTCGTCTCCATGGCCCCTCATGTGCATCCTAAGGTTAGCATCTCTTTTGAAACCCTTGCCACAGATCAAGCAGAAGTGAGTATGTGGTGCTAAAATCTCCTCCTTCTCTAATTGCAATACTACATAAGAGCCAGGGGGGAGATTCTCTCTCTCACCACCATCATCACTCTCCTTCACATCATGGTCTTCCATTGGAATTGGTTCTGACCCTTCCCCACCACAAGGATTTTGGCATTTCATCATCTCATCGCTTTCTGCCTGAGTAGTATTAAGGCTATTCATCAGCTCCTCATAGTCAGGGGTCTTGCTAATGTCAGGTATCGCGGCTTCGTTGTTTGTGCTTGGTCGCTGGTTACAACTGGTGCCCAGGATCATAGGAGCACAAAGTGTGTTACTGAGATGTCTGAGTGCCGGGTTGCTGCTGATCGGGTTCTTCATTGAAGGAAGCAAGGAACCAGCTGTTGAAATAAGCTGAATTATAATACAAGTAAGATCAGCAGTGACAAGCTGCTGCTTTGCTTGTGCCTCGCTGGAACCGCCAGCAACTTGGCTCTCACGATTACTCATAGACTGCACGATGTCTTTTACCTGCTTGATCTTCTGCTCAAGGAAGGATAAGTTGCTCAGCATTGCCTGAGGGTCCCAATCCATTGTAGGATTATTCAGTGAAGGATTTGATTCGAACTGGTTACCGATTTTAGCTTCAATGTCATCAGGTAAATACAAGCTGGAAGACTGAACCCCAAAGAGTGGAGGAAAAGCAGGGAACGATTGACCAGGTCTTGCAAAACATGGAGGCTGGTCCATGGAACTGAATCGAACACCCTGTTGGTCAGGATCAGTATTCCTTGTTGCGTTACTTGCCATTGATGGCAAGGCTTTCAAGGATGTTTCTGAACTTGTTCTCAAGCCACTGTCCATTTAGATTCACCAAAGCCCAAATTCTACTTCAATATGCCCTTCTATCTCATGGAACTACAATCCAAATCAGGAGCTGATCTTATAGGACAGTCATGAAAACCTGGGATGCATGATAAAGATTGTTAGAACACCAAACTGAACGCAGCAACAACCAGCAGTTCGAGACCAATCAATTAAACAGGTCGTAGTTGGAAAGAAGCCACTGCTGATTTGCTGGTTTTCTTCCATGTCGCTGACAGGATGAAATTAACCATGACTACTCTCCTAAATAGATGGACATTTCTAGCCCAAAAGGGTGCAGAAAAAAAAACTAAGTATAACGAAAGAACACAGATTTTTTAAGCCTATCTCTAGTAGAAAACCCAAACCTTTTTAATAAAAAAGTATTTATGTAAGCAAGCGATAAGATAAATACACAGGGAGAAAAGCCTATCAACAAGTAGAACAACCAACCAACGAACCGAGCTGACTAGTCAGAACTCGGAACTAACTCTCAGCTCATCATCTCTTCACTAATTCAACCATCTTGATATGCTATTGCTAACAGGGGCGGATCGGATCTAACATGGGACATGGCCAAACTTTTTGGGTGGAACCAAGAAAAAAAACTTTTATTAGTATTAAGTACAAGGAAAATCAAGAGAAAAGCTTCCTCCAGGTCTAGACGAAGAGAAATGACCAAGGGTTAAACGCAAATTGGTGGGAGAAGATGAGAAAAGAGGATTGGATGCTCACCACGACGCGATGCGGCGGAATCAGCAGGACGAACGACGGCGCCCCGCCCCTGCTCGCGGTCGCGGGATGGATGGAGATCGGATCGGCGGCGGCGGCGAGCGAGGGGAAATACTAGTAGTATCCTCGAGTCACCGCGGTAGCGCACGACGAGACGATTTCCTATTTCTTGTTGGGCACAAACACAATTTACGCAGGGGTCCCTGGGAATATGAGATATTGGGATCAAGGCTCCTCTGACTTTAGCACACCAAGGTCATTGGCCTACGAACGTGGAAACAGTACAAGGCAAAGAGATCAGTATTGGTGATACAGTACAACATAATCAATACAATAAGGTTGCATGAAAAGAAAATGACAAGTTAGCTTAAAAAAAGATTATAATTTAATTTTACAAAGTCATGACTCATGATGTGTAAATATTAGTTATTATTTATAACTGAGAGTATTATGGTTTATATTCAATGACTCATATTGTCTCATATGTAATTGCACCCTCTATAAGGATAACAAATTATATATAAAATAAATCCTTACTAAGGGTATAAATAAAATTCTTACTTTATTGAATGATGGATGCTTGGTTGAACTAGGAATATATATGTAATCCGAAGTTGATTAATTTTAAATTTATTTTAAGGGTTTTCTTTACCACTTTGTTTGTCTGGTTCTATTTTAATAGTTTCTTATAACACAGGTAAAAAGTCTACCTAAAATTATTCTTTAAAACCAAACTTTAAAAGTAGATTCACGTTACATTATAATCTATAACATGCCTAAAGAAAATCACAACACACATGTAAATTCCTATATGAGTGTGACACCTTTAATACACGCTCAACCAAACTTCCAGCCTTGCGACCATACTCCCTACAATAAATCTGTGAGCCAACCAAAATTTCTACTGAAAACGCCTCCTCATGTATGTGTCAACGTACTTTTGTTATAAGTAGTGATATGCTAAATTGTTAGTTCATCTGGCTAAGCAACTGTGATTATTTGTCTGTGCATGCATCTACATATTTCGTGTAGTAAAAAAAATTAAGTGTTTTGTATTTTTATTTTTCATTATCAAAATAATAATTCACTTAGCAGAGAAAATGGCACCAAGTAACAGGGATCATTCCTGATGTGGAGCTGAAGAAGCAAAAGAACCTGAAGCATACGTGAAAAATATTGACAAATCCAAACGATGCATAGTTTCATGGATTCACAGCCTAACTAATTAATCAAATAAAGTACTAGCAACGTTAATGTTCTAGTACAAATCAGAGATCCTAGATCAGTCAAACAAAAAAAACCATAAATTTCCAAATCAAACATAATTTCAGCATATCACCTTCCTCTCTATCTCAATTCTCACCCCTAGAAAGCACACCAAGAATCTGGAAACAATCAACCCCAAGAACACAAATACAAAACCAGCAGATCTAAAATTTCCCCCGAATGATTCTTGTCACACACTTCAAGATCCCCATCTAACCCAAAACACCACCTCTAATTAATGCCCCTCCAGATCAAACAAAAATAGGGAAAAATAGAAAAAGAAAGAGACCATCCAGATTCTAGAGGAGACGAACTGGTGCAGATTGATTCCCTCCCCAATTTTCTCTGCCCCCAAAATTGTTACAGTTGTTCCAGTATAGCACGGATGAAATTAACAAGATCGAAAAATTCGTGTGAAGCGTGTAATATACTCAGTAAAAAACAGATGGACTTACGCGAGTATAATTTGAGGCTCCACAGGGCAGCAAAAATGGGACTCAGGAGGGCAGGTGGGTGGGTTTATAGGAGGAGGAGCCCTGCTGGTTCCTGATTCCCGTTGACCTTAGGCAATTTTCCTTTGGTCAAGGCGTCGTTTAGATGGGACTAAAAAAAATTGTTTTAGTTACTGTCACATCGAATGTTGTTATACTAATTAAAAGTATTAAACATAGACCAAAAATAAAACTCATTTTATAACCCTGGACTAATTTGCGAGACGAATCTATTGACCCTAATTAATCCATGATTAGCCTATGTGATGCTACAGTAAACATGTGCTAATTGTGAATTAATTAGGCTTAAAAAATTTGCCTCGCAAATTAGCACTTATTTATGTAATTAGTTTTATTATTGGTCTATTTTAATACTCTTAATTAGCACTCAAACATCCGATGTGACATAAACTAAAATTTAAGTCTCTAATCCAAACACCCTCTAAATTGAATAACGAGTTTTCCTTTGGTTAATTGAATAATGAGTTGTGGCTCGACTCGTTTAGCTAGCGAAAAGAGCCTCAGCTCACGAGTCGCATCGGCTAGCGACGTAACCCGCACATACGCTACTCCCTCTATTATAAGATATATAACAAGTACTAAATTGTACAACATAATACTATAAATATAACAATCTAGTATTGCATATAATTATTTAAAATGATGGATGTTGATCGTTAAGTGTAAAGTGACATGCCCCGTAAGATGTTAGCATCCACAATGTCATAAGTTTTTCACCAAAGCCATGTTAGGATTGGTTAAAGAAAATGAAATAATATAATACTATTTTGCGGAAAAACCTACATATTTTTTTTGAAAGCGACAAACAGTAACATCCAACGAAAACGGTGACAAACTGAAAAACTCTCATAAAATAGGAGCTGTATACCATAGGCTTGGATATGAATAAGTTAGAACCGGATTTTTTTGAGAAAATATATTTTTAGAAATGTGAAAAAAAATCTACAGCGATATTTTGATGGATAATACGAAAAGAACAGGGTATTAGAGCCCTTCCAAACATCACCATTGGCAAAGTCTCTCTCATAATTTACTCCATCCGTCTCAAAATAAATTTATTTTTCACGTATCCCACATATGTCAATACAAAATAAAAAGACTAAAATATTCTCACTTTATCATATCTCAATATTCTTGTTCTCTTTATCTACTCCCAATGTATTTATCTCCTATTTTCACAAATTTTGATGCAATGGTTGCTCAAAAATAAATTTATTTTGAGATAAATGGAAGAAGCTAATAAAATCATGAGTCGAAGGGAATAATTAACATATCACCTCAGAGTATTTATTTTCTTTAGAGACTTCAGGGCTGTTTGGTTCACTCCTAAAGTTTATCAATGATTGTCACATCTCATGTTAGTCACGTTTAACCATATTAGCTCATTGGGTTTCATGGTCACACTTTAACGAAAAAACTCTCTTGTATCTCTTACGATCCTACATGTCATGAACTTAATTTAAATAAAAGTATGGTACAATCCTATTTTGCTAAAATATGATAAATAACGGCAAACAGCCCCTCTAAGTTACATTCAACATCAAGCAAAAACTGCATTTCAGCCTTTCACGCTTCGCTAAATCACCAGTAGGCCGCTCCAGTGGCTGACCCACACAATACAAGAAAATGGCAGGTGCTGAACGGTGGGGCCGGCAAAAGAAAGTGAGGCCAATGGCCACCGTGGGCCCACCGCCTCGCGTCGCTGTCTGCAACTTTGCTCCTCTCATTTCTGGCCTTCCCGCCGTGCTGCCTTCTGATGTGAGGCGTCTGGTAGATTTGGCCACTGACTGCTTTTGGATCGCTATGAATAAAAACATGCCAAATTTGTGAGCGAATTCGCCACGCAGAACATGCCAAATTTGTGACGGAATTAGCACACGGAACACAGATCAGGCGTTGGCGTTCTGATTAGCTTGATGTTTGTTTTACTGCTCAGCTCCACCGTAACCGTGACGAAAGCTAATGGACGTGATAATCACTGGGACTCTATAGACCACCGAATTTTGGATAAAATCTCATCGAAGATGAAGAAGAAGAACAGGAAGAACGAGATTTTACTAAGACACTACCTAAAGAGTAGAGATTTGATATTTTGACATTTAGTTTCAATCCTCGTTAACTCGGATGATAACGAATAGTGTCGAATCATTAAATTACGCCGAAGAGGGGCCAAGCGCCCAAGCCCAATTTGCTGCAACCAATGTGAAACTTCGTACTTTCTTATGTGGGTTATTTTAAAAAAATTACTGCAACCAAAATATCGCTAATACTGAGGGCTGATAGATGCAGCGGCGCAGATCATGGGCACAGCGTGAGCCACAACGGGCAACGCTCCAGAAGAACCAGAGTTGAGGTCGCGATCCTTTTGACATCATCCGTGAGATCACGCGACGGAACAAACAACACAACAAGAGGGGAGGGGAGCATTGCTGGGCCATGCTTGCTTCCTGTTCCTGCAGTCCAAATCACCGTGGGGACGTTTGGAACGTTTGGACTCATCAGCCTCCTGGATCAGAATAATCATATCGAGTTCCGATCTAACTTGCCAAGCTCATCAGCATCAGCATCATGTTAATCCTAGGGGTTGGTACGTTGGGATCAGCATTTGCTATAATATTATCGGAGTATTATTCGGAATAAAACAGGCTGCATTGCATCAGTGAGGTTGAGCCGTTGAGAATCCCATCATGGATCGTAGTTGACCATGATGTGTAAGTATAGCATTATCAAATCAGCACAAGCCAGAGAAGCAAGCAACACGACAACAAATCATGGAGTGAGCAATAATGTCTCTACAAGTGATTTGCGTAAACACAGGTATCAGGTGTGCAAGTCTTGCCATGCTGCAATGGGAGACGAACTAGTTATACCTTCTAATCAGATTGGAAGGATAGCTGGGGGAGATAACATTTTATTGGAAAAGAAGGGGAGAATTGCACGTGTACTATTGTATGTGTCCAAAGCGAATAATCAAACTAAACTAAATAAAGTAGAAAAGGATATCTCACTGCTGCAAAAACGTGCACGTAACGCGAATTAACAAACGATGCAAACACTGGAGATTCCAGATCATTGCAAATAGGTTTGTTGGGACCATAGCAACAAGCTGCAGGGGATGTCAACCTCCATTCATAGTGCACCACATAGCATGTCGCAATATCTCAGCTCAACTGGTTCACAATATTACACTCATATTCACCACTACTTTCTCATCCTAAAGTTGGACCATAAAGTTCATAACTCCCCACTTTCTCATCCTAAACTTGGATAAACAAAATTCAGAACTCCCCCCCATCCACCCATCAATGTCCAATGGGGAAACCATGGGGAAAACCTTTTGCCTCCCATGTCCTCTTGATAGCAGAAACAGGACAATGCAGAAACTGTCACGCACGGTTATTGACTATTAACGTGATGAAACTGTACATATGGACTGTTAAGGACTGAAGTGAGATCGAATGGCTTTTCAAGCCTTTAAACAGTTCTCAGTTTTACATGATGCAAATGAAAAAAAATAACTGTTGGAACACAACTTATTTATCTTCACAGCCACTTAGCTAGCAAATTATTCCTGAACTTTTTCCTAAATGCGATAAAAGCTAAGGAGCCAAGGAGTGGCCATGATGTTACAAAAGCAATATAAGCAAGCAACCAGACTGACTTCCCCTGGTACCGGTTGAGTTGGTTTATGGATCTCTTAACTGGAGCAATGGCGTCATGGAACTTACCAACGTAGTGTTCCTCTACTTGCTGTTCTGCAGACTGTTCAGGGCTTTGGGAAGGCATTGCATTTACTTCTGTGATATTTTTATCATCTACTTCCTTGGTGTGTCCATTCTGTTGCGTGAAATCCCCATTATCTTGTTTGTCATTAACCATCTGGTCAGACGGGGTGACGTCATCACAAGGGCCATCATCTGTCACCGTAGCTATCATTCCATCTTCCATGACATTGACATATGGGCTCTTATCGATGGACGACTCCAAGGAAGAATGCAAAATATGGTCTTGTGCCTGCAATTCAATTATGATATGAAACAACAAAGTAACCACCATTTCAAAATGCATGTGGCTGAGATGGGATTTTTCATTCATATTATAGTAAGAAAACCTTTTGCTGATGCATGTATTTACTGTCAAGCAGAGCAAAGAGGAACTCAGAAACAGCTACGACCCACCTACAAAATATAAAAGGCCCTGAGTTCTGAATACCATCAATAGCAAATACACACATAAGACATAAAATAAACAACATGAATATTGAATAGAATAGATCTTAGAGACAAAACACAGGCACCATACCATAGTCTTCCAGCATTTAGTCCTTGAAAGAATGCAAGATGACCACCATTCGGAGTAGTTGCCAAAACAATGTTCTTGTTGGCCCTAATTCAAATGAAAAAAATCTTCTACTTAATACAAAAACCAGAGTACTTTGGGCAAATGAATTTTACAAAAAAAAAAAAAACCTGCACTCATCCCAAGGGATAGCCTCCCTTGTGCAAAGGGGGTCATCCAAAGCATTGACACAAAGCAAGGGAACTGACACATTACCAACATAACTGGCACTGCTGCACCGGCGGTAGTAGGTATCTACTGTCTGTAAAATAATTAGTCATTACATGAGTGATGATATACTGTATTTTACTCCCTTCGTCTCATAAAAAACAAACCTAATACGGATATGACATATACTAATACTACGAATCTGGATAGCTAGGATATATGAATATATCATATCTTGTACTAGGTTTGTTTTTAGGTTTGTTTTTATAGGACGAAGGGGGTACATGACAACATTAGTCATTACAGCAGCAGTTCTATCATTTATTAGGCAGCAGTGAAATGACATGCAAGGCACAGTAACAGACAAACAAGCATGCTCATTGATAAGGGATAGAAGAGCCAAGTGGCATGAATGCATGACAGGTACCTCATATTTTGCAACCATGCAAGTGGCATGGTGGTCAAATTCCCGGATAGAGCGTGACTGGCAATATAGAAATAAAATAAATATATGAATATCACAAGTCATGAACTTATGAAGTACAGGAGTAGACAAACAGTTGGCAGCCTGAAATCGAAGATTGTTTTTTGAAATGAAATATATAAAGAATTTAGACATAATATAAATATCATAAATCTATAAACTGATACATCTGTCAGTTCAGTGCCCCAAAAAAAACACAGTTGAACAAGTCAGACCTTTTTAATACCTTCCCAATTTGCAAGTCGAACCAACACAGGTTGATGCCTGTAAGGGAATAAAAAAAGGCAGGTAAAGATTCACATTATTTGATTACAATGTCAACTATTACAAGCTATAATTTGGATCTCTTGTTATGATTGGGCCTGTTCGGTATGACTAGATGGCAGCCAGCAGCTACAGTAACAACATATAATTTCTACCGTAGCAGTTGCAGCAGCAGCGCTGCACAGCCGCTGTAGTTGGCCAGCTGAACACACCCTGCGAGTATGTGCAGGAATACTACCATGGTGAGAATGATTACCATGTGAAGGATGAGATGTTGCATACACAATAATTACTAGCTATCTCAAGCAGAAACCTAAATTGTTCGAAATAATAACGTAGTTCATAGAAAACTAAACAACAAATTATAATAGAACAGCTTTTTGGAAAGAAGAAATTGTGTGTGCGCGCGCGTGCGTGTGGCAGTGGTTGGCCAGGTAGGTTGGTATGGCATCACCGACAGCATAAGGCTCGAAAGCATCGGTGTATCATTAAATGCATTTTGTATAAATGCTTTCTGAATAATGGGTACTTACAGCTTTGCATAGCCCTTAAGACCAAAGGCAAGGGCTTTGTCGTAAAACCACGTTTTGTATAAATGCTTTCTGAATAATGGGTACTTACAGCTTTGCATAGCCCTTAAGACCAAAGGCAAGGGCTTTGTCGTAAAACCGCTGCACAAGCTTGCGGGAAATAAATCGGTCACCCACCTACAAAATAAGAGAGGTTAATGGACATGTTGGTGTTGCATGTTGTGTTGTGGAAAAAACTGTTGAAAACTAACTCATATAGTCTCATAGACAATCCTTGCTAATATAGTAAAAAGAATATTTTATAATTAAAACGAAGAAGATGGGAATTAGTTAATATGTCCAGAAATAGTAATGCAAGTTTCTGTAAAAAAAAGGAAATAGTAAAGCAAGAGTTTTTTTTTTACTTAAACTACTGCGGGAGGCCCCTGAAATAAGGTGTTATGTGTACAAAACAAAGAAAATAAAGTTACAAGCTCCAAAGCCAAGCAATTAAAAGCTCTCTCCAGGGGTCTAACTCGGTACAAGAGAAGGTGAAGATCATCCTTGAAAAAGCAATTTTAGAATGCCAAGAATGACAAATGGAACCCTACATCATCACTCAGTAACACATCAAACTGTTACATGAATTGTAAAAATCAACATGGATCTGTGAGCACAACAGATCATCAATAATTGAGAAGGTGGCATAAGAACTGAGTTAAAAATTGGTAAAAAAAAAACAGATGATACAGTCATGAATTATATATATCTGTATTTCAGTGAATAATGTCCAGCAACTAACCACCAGATCCCATGGAGAACAAATAGATGCAGCACCAGCCACAGGAGTATTCTCACCTTCTTCTCCAAGATATTTGACCTGTATAAAGATATGGATTACATATTGTCAGTTCATCAAATGAAGTATGATATTGAAATCCAATGGCATACTGCAGGCATGAGTGCATGACTTTGGTCAAGGATAATGAGCAAAACAGGCACGGGGATTGAAGCACACTAAACTAAGAAAGCCAACATTATTTAAATGATGAATCTAACCAAGATTGTCAAAAGAATGAAGATCAAAAATAGATTAGAAATTGAGAATGAGCCACCATGTCAGCATCCACGAGCCAAAACCAAACCGATATTACCAACTTATGTGGTTAATAGCAAGCTCAAAGAGAATAAAGAAAGAGATGGTGAACCAAGCAGGTCGACAAATGGGTGCAGGTAAAATGCATGCTTGTTCAACTAATTACAAAGCTTCAGCAAATTGACGCTTAAGAATCTTCAGCTATTTGCAAACAACAACAGATTTGCACCAAAAGGAGCATACTTGAAAAAAAAAGTGTATATGCAGCAAGGAAAGATGTTAGAGGATGGATGGATTCAGCCCCCTTCCTCACTAGCCAGTTCATTCTGGTTAATGGTTATTGGTGAATTATAAACTTGACATGGTTAAAAACTGAATCAAACTTATAAATTTTAAGCTTGTCCTAGTACATATCTACACTGAGTGAGAAACCACTGACGTCTCTTGATCAGGAAAGAATGGCATGAGAAGCATTTCAGTCTCATTGGTGTAGGTAGCTAAGTGGATAAACTTCTGAATGGTCAATGGCAAAAAGAATGAACTGTTGTAAACTCATAAGTATCACAAAACTTGAATACACAGAACAGAATAAGTTTCAGATTATGACGAGGTAAAATTATGTACCACAATGTTGGCCCCTATGCTTGTACCAACACAGAGCATTGGAGCCTTTGGATACTTGTGATGGAGATAATTAATGACTTCTCGGAGATCTTCTGTCCATCCAGCATTGTAGAGGCAATCTGACTGGCAAGGGAAATAAATATTATGAGGTGAGTAATGGTTCCTAAATAAGACATTTGTTAAAATTTGGTGCCTCATAAACTTCTTTCTGCAGTATCGACAGAAATTATAACATGCTACAAATTTTAGAGGGATCAAGTGTATAAGGAAAGTATAAACTGCAGAGGGAGTAAAAAAATCAATAATCTGATTTTTACATCAGTTAACTTACAGTAATGGACACACCACCAAGACCCCTGTGGTTGCTTACAACAGTGTTACACCCCTTCGTTGCCATGGAATAAGCCATGTGTTTTACATACTGCAGATAGAAGCATCGTCAGAATTACCAACAGCTTTATATAGGAATAGGTTATGCAACAATAAATCCAAGAGCTCTTTAAAATGTGTGAAAATATCATCAGAAATAAGTTAGTGACTAACAGCAGCAGCAGAATCACTAGTTAATCCAGGTACAATAACTACAAGTGGTGCTGAAGCATCTTTAGAAAGGATCCCATCTGAATCTGCCATGTAGTAAAAAAGTTAGATCTTACAGTGTATGACATAGAATTTGACATATTGTATGTGCTTGATACCCTTTGAATCAGTGGCAAGCAGCCAGTCCAAAGCAATGGTCCCACCATCATGTACTGTGTACAATTGCCTATTATCAATGCACAAATTGCCTGATAAGTATTGAATTAAATTCTTAACATATTCGATAAATTAATTGCTAGAAATGTAACTAGAAACGCAGGTATCTGCATGCCCAGAAATCATTTCAGAGCTTGCACAAGATGATTGAAACATTCCATTTCATCCTGAATCACACTCCCAGTTTCCAAATGGCCACATCACTGCTTTTAGTAACATAGCAGAGATTGAATAACAAAGCAGCATACATTCTGCTTATTTAATTTTAACGAAAGAGCAGGAGCTCTGCCTATTGTATGAAAGGGGGATAAAAAGAAAATTCGGGCAAATTATGCTAGAAAATCTTGTAGGCAATGTCTTGTGGCTGAAGACTCTGATACTGAAATATTCGCCTATTCTGCTCCTTCCAAACTACCCAACTTGTGTAAATCACAAGGTCACTTACCTGCGCCTCCACTCCTTTTGCAAGCATGAGCAATCTTGATGCCATAAATCCTCTAGAATGTCAAAGTATTAAGGTTTGGCTGTCGCCACGATGGTGAATTTTGCCCATATAGGACTATTTTTCCAGATTTCATGAGCATATGGGCAGAGAAGCAACAGGTGCATGTTTATTTCACTGTTTTGTTGGTGCGAAGCTTACAAATCCTTAATGTTTTGATTGCGGACAGGCACATCATCCTCATCCAGAGCTTCAGTCTTCTTGGTTATACCTGTATCCTATGGATGTTGGAGCTCAATTTGCATGCTGAGGACAGTGTCATACTAGATCATCGTAGTGACAGTCACACTGGTGTGGGGTTTCTGGGCTGCCTATTCATTCATGAGTGCTGCAGACCTGCAGTTAAGCCAAAGGAGAAAGGCTATAACTCCGCATCCCGTCTTCCTCATGTATATTTCAGTTGATTTTCTCATCATTGCCATAGACTACTGGTGGGCTGAACTTTGTAGTAAAATCTGAACATTTGAGATTCTCATTGAACCACCCAAAAACATACAGGTTTGGACAGACAATGTGCCCTTATGAAATATTCTCAGGTTTTGTCCATCTTTGGTCCTTGAAAGAGGCATGAAACGGGCTGCAACATTAGTGAAAACCTATACGTGTTGTTAAGGGCTTCTCGTACGTTGGTACTCTTTTTTAGGGTCTACGGTGATTGGATGGTGTCGACGGAGTAAATCGCGACTATGGTATTTGCAGAGTATGGGGATCATTGGAAGCAAGGTATACGCGAGACTGAGGTAAAAGAGACGGGAGACAGGGATTTTTATACAGGTTCGGGCCCCTTAACTGATAGGTAATAGCCCTACTCCTGTTGACCGAAGCCAGTATCGTTCTTATATATCGAATCACACGAGTACAATATTTGGGAGAACCTAATCTAATCATCGTCAACTTGGCGACATGGATCTCCAACACGTGGTTGACGACAGGATAGTCTTCTTCCTCGAATATGAACTCGGCGAGATTGGGGATGGCGCTAGATCCCTCATGTCAGCCTCTGTGACTCCAGATTGAGTCTGTCTAGGCTTGTCCCTCATGTTGGTGTGTCTTGGCCCATATTGGTCTGTCTCCTCTCCTCCTAAGGGGTCTTGTATTCATACTCACAGATGTCCCCTTATCCAAGTAAAACTAGAGAGACAAATATGGATACGATCCAAGTAGTCCTTGTAGTTTCCAACTTGAACTATGCTTCTCCTTCCTTATTCGGAACACCTTCCGTATATGAGGCATGATTCCGTATAAGACTTGGTATATGGTGGGTCCCGCCAAGCTCAACCCAAGATCATTGGGTATGTCTTATCTATAAGACTGACAGATGGTACGATAGGTACCTTCACTCTAGCAAAGGCCAATGCTAGAATTTTTTTTATATATATTTTTTTAGCAAGAAGGGCATTGCCCCTCCCATTTCTACTAGGGAAATGAAGAGCCATGTTCATAACGCTAAGAAATGTTTTACACATGTTTGGAAGGTAGTTGAAATACACCCACATTAAAGTGACCAAACGTTGACATTTCTCTTAAGTGTAGGTACGTGAATCTAGTGCAGCAGAATACGTTGTGGTGCATACTGAATTTACCGAATTGAATTCTATGTGAAAACATTAAACTCAAATACAACAATCTACAAGTCTAGAACGCAACTCATCTTCACATGAATCGAGCCTAACCTTTTGTATGTGAACGAAGGTGGCCTCCCGGAGATGCCCAGGAACAGTGTCTGCAAATGTGGGCTAGCGAGCCAAGGCGTCGCCAGATACCTGCATCGCGATACCACAAACCCGTCATTACCATGCAAATACGCGCAACGAAAGTAACCGCTCCCATGATTCAGAAGCCCCGGCAAGCAATGCTGTTGCTTCTACCCACAAAATTGCAGATGGTGAGTACGAACCAAGTGCATATTAATGATGTTATTATCGTCACACGATCCGATCGAGACGTGAGAAGACAAACCTGCCGTGGAGGGAGCGGCACTTGGAGGCTACGCGGTGGTAGATCTCGGAGGCCGGGTGGAAGGTGAGCTCGACGCGGCCGCCGCGGAACCCGCGGAGGAGGTCCCCGAGGAAGTGCAGCTCCAGGAACCCGTACGCGAGGACCGACGCCACGGCGAGCGCCGCGAGAGCGTAGTGCTCCGCTGGCACCATCGCCGCCGCGCGGAGCAGAAGCTCCCAGGCCGACTCCCCTCCGCCCCCGCCGCCGCCGCCGACCGCCTCCATGGGGAAGGGAAACCCCGCCGTGGCCGCGCCCCCGCGCTCTAGGGCTCGGGCTCGGGCGCGACGCGGACGAGCGGACGGGGAGAGGCGGCGACCGCCGTCGCGTCGCGCGCGCGCGCTCCCCCGCGTGGAGACCGGAGGCGAGGACGACGAAGCTATTCGAGCGGCAGTTTGGAGGAGAGGCGATTCTACGGACGTTGTGGATGCGGACCGGTTGGTTTCTGTCGTCGTAAAAAGCCAAGGCGTCGCGAGAAGAGAGACGAGAACCCGACGGTGTGGGGCCGGTATGTCAGCGAGAGGGGAAGGTGGTGGTAGGTGAGACGTGGCCGCGCAGGAGGCGTCGCCCTTGTTGGGGCCGTGAGCAAAGCGAGTGAGGCTGACGCGTGGGCCCTGAAGTGGCGGGGGCAACGGAGCTACCAAGATTAGCGGGTCAACAACCGGCCTCAAATTGATGTCATCTTTTTTGTTTCGTTTGTTTCACTGTCACTTGGTACTACTTGGTAATACTAGTAAGTTCTCCTATAAATAGGCTGCGTTTGAACCTGCTACGAAGCACATAAAAAATAAAAATTATCGTGACACGTTTTTCAAACTGTTAAACGGTGCGTTTCATGTAAAAAAAATTTATATGAAAGTTGTTCTAAAATATTAAATAAATTCATTTTTCAAGTTTGTAATAATTAAAACTCAATTAATCACACGTTAATGTCACCTCGTTTTACGTGAAACACTTATTATTCATCTTTATCTTTATCTTTAGAACTTTCAAACACCACCTTAATAATGTTAGAAAAACATGTTAGTAACCACTAGTCAATTACTATATACGAGAAAATACGATTGGAGCTTGTTAGACAGAAAATCGAGTGGATTTACTTTTTTTTTCTCTCTTTTTTATATGTTATTGACTGAATCTCATTTGTTATGGGGTGGTCTACGAAGATATCAGATCAAATACAGTTAGAAGTTTCAATCCGGAAAAAGGTATTAAAGAAGATTCTATATCAAACAGTACAATTTAAAATCTGACTAAATTAATTCAGGATCAGAAATAAGCCATGACCTCGTCATACACAATTTCACGTGTATCATCAGCTAGTCGTGTGACTCACTCAACTACGCGAGTCCAGCCGGTTTCATACTTTCATGATGTCATCCATGTTGTACGGTTCAGTAAAGAAATAATGACATGAATGGTTGTACAATTAATTAAATTGCGTGTACTAATCATACACCCTTATTTTGTCAAAACTGGCCGAAGCAAACATGGGGTCCAGTTTGGTTTTGTATTCTAACACCTAAATCAAGGAGTATTAACCTTTTCTTGATTTTCTTAAAATACAAAAACAACGTCTGGAAATATCTTTTCCTTTGACTCTAGATTTTTTTTAAAAAAATACAACGAGAAAGTCGAAAGGCACAGTTTGGATGATGGGCTTTGTCACTACATATTACATCTTAGCGGCCCAAGCCCAGGCTCGCCTCACTTTGACGGTAATAAATCGGAGAAGAACTGCAAGTAATTCGATCGATCGGCGAGGAGTTGAAGCGATCTCGGGACAGGCGGGACGCCGATCTCCACGAGCCCTTCGAGCACCTGCACCACCGTCGCCATGGCAGGCCTCGCGTTCTCGTCGTCCTGGATGCACCAGCACGCCACCCTGCATGCTCTCTCCGCCTCGTCCATGTCGGCGTCGCCGCCCAGCCGGCCGTCCACCACGGCGCTGATCAGCTCCTCCCGGCCGCCGCCGACGAGCCTGCTCGCCTCCAGCAACGGGAAAATGTCCGCGGCGCCGTCCTCCCTCTGCTCCACGTTCCGCCTCCCCGACACGATCTCGAGCAGCGTCATGCCGTAGCTGAACACTTCCGCCTTCGCCGTCACGGCCGTGCCGGCGATCCACTCCGGCGATCCATCCATGTCAAGAACTGGATCTGCCCCATCTCGCTCAAGAAGAACCTCGTGAGGACCGAGTCGTCCTTGAGATCGTACACGAAGTAGCTCTCGTTCTCGCCATTGACGTAGTCGAAGGTGTACAGCGAGTTCGGGTAGCTGCCGGTCGGCGTCATCTCCGGCATGCCGGTGAATATGCGGCCAGTCCAGTTGCCGCTCGTCCAGTATTGCTGTGTACTGTTCCATTCGAGCAGGTATTGGCTCGTCCCGTTCTGGTCCAGCTCGAGGGAGAACACGCCAGGCGATGGGTCATTGCCAGCTTTCCATGCGACAAGACGAGTGCTCACGCCGGCGAGCTTGTTATTCCGGCCGAGCTTGCCGCCGGGGAGCCAGGTGTTGCCGAAATGGTCGAAGCTCTTCCAGAGGATGATGGAGGTGTTCGATGCGTCTGCTAGGACAAGGTTTCCGTTGTCGAGGATAACACCGACAGTGGAGTTGGAGGCGATCTTGGAGATGTTCGTCGACCAAATTGCAGTTCTTGAATGGCCGAACAAGACCATGTTGCCGTCGGTTGATATGGTTAGTTGTGAGGTGTCCGGACCGGAGACTGGGAAGATCCTATTTGCAACCCAGACTGGTGTGTGCTTCGTGATTTGGTTGTACCAGATGCCAAGGTACCAATGTGCCGAGTTTTCTGTTGCACATAAAAAAAAAGTCCGAGAAATAAAGCTTATTAATTGTCGAAGTCAACGCTAACAGTTAAGTAGAACTTAAGAATGTAGGAGTAATAGTAGTAGAAACCGAAAGTTATTTCATAAAAATGTTGCCACGTTGCAAATGAGTTAGCCCGCAAATCTATTTATAGGCTAAATAGGTGGATAACAGGATCGACCCACTTGCAGCTTTAAGTGATGGTTATCGGTTGATATAGGACAATTCATTAGCATCACTGAAAAATTACAATACTATGTTGATCAATCAATACGGGCAAAAGTGACGGCTTTAGATTAGTAGATGGCTTTAGTTATACATCTCTTCAGATATCGAATATATATTTGATCGGATATCTATACTCAAGGTTTTTAAAGTTTGACTTCATGTAGTCTAAAAAGACATGTTTTGAATGGAGGGACTAGTTGTCAAGAAAAATAAATGTACAAACAATCCACTTTTTTGTCAAAGTTATTTTGTAGGAGTACAACAATAAGAAGATAGATTTTTATGCCTTGAGGGGACATCTTCTGGTTTTTGCATATCACATAAATAGTTATCAATTTTTTTAAAAATATTGATAACATAGATTAATATGAAATATATTACTCCACAAACATGTAATATTTGAGAAAGTATTTCGAGGTATCTAAATTTTGCACTGAAATTTTTAGTACTTTAAAATACTTAGTAATTGAAGGTATCAATATCTTTTTATACTTTCTCAAAAATAATAAAATTATCCTTTATCCTATTTTTTGCTTGTTGCTACCACCTCACTTACAAGTTATTAGAACAATTAACACACAGCAGATTGGCTCGATACCTGGCTGGAAGAAACCGAGCGCGAACTTGCCACGGCGGGACACCAGCGGCCTCTGGCTGCCGGACAACGGCCGGTCGGCGGCATCGACAAACAGCACAGCGCTTTGCAGCGCGGCCATGGCTGTGACAAACAGGCAGAGCAGAAAGAGAGCAGAGGAGCAGGGCGGCGCACCTGAGCTCACCATCGTTTCCAGTCTCTGAAACGAAGGGACGGAGCTGGGCTGCTGTTAACAGGCGACAGACATTCTAGAGGAAATGGGGGGGGGGGAGTGAAATGCGGCGAAAAAAGCGAACGGAGATTATTCCATTCAGATTGTTTGCTGCTGCTATGCCTAATATCTTGATTATTCCATGTCATGTTGTGTGGAAATAAAACAGCGTATTATTTGAAAAAGAAAAAATGAAGCTCGCGTGGTGGAATAGCCGGGGCTTGATGGCAACAGGTTACAGGTCAAGCCTCAAGCGTCAAAGTCTATTTTTTTTTCGCCGCACCGAGGTAGAGGGTCAATGTCGCATCCAACCGCCGGCTACAAAACTCGATCGGTAGATTGTCAAGCCATGGCGTGTCGGGCACCCATTCGCATATCCAATATTATTCTAAAGCTAATGGGTTTTTTTAAAAAAAGTGCACACCTGTGACACCAAACATGGCAGGATGCGTGTAGAGTCGCTCTAGCCCCGCACCCCTCCGCCTGCAGAATTTTTTGCATTTCTAATTTTATTTATTTAAAGATTTATAAAAATAATTTTTCGTTTCAAAATATTGCAGAAATAATCTCCTCTCGCTCTCCGGAAGGGCGAGTTCTAACAATCGCCCTCGATTTTTCCAACGTGGCAGACGGCCGTTGGGCGCCGTCTGCCGCGTCGTTGCAATTTTGCAAAAAAGTCCCTTGCCGCCCTCGGCAAGGGCGTTTTTTCACTGTTCCGCAGGGGGCCGCCTGCAAAAGGGCGGTCGCCCTGGCAATTTTGCAGGCGGCCCCCTTGCCGCCCTTACAGAGGGCGATTTTTTGCCCTCCCCTATAAAATCCCCATTTCCAACTCCGCGGCCGTCATTCGCAGCCGTCGAGACTCGAGAAAAATAATAGAGGGAGGGGTGAGGAAGAAGAAGGAGAGCGGCGAAGCCCTGTCGGTGTGCACACTCGATCGCAGGTAAATACAATATCCCGCTATATGTTTGTGTTATTTATTTTGTGTAGAATATATAAGAAAAGATTTTTTTTTTAATATTTGAATAGTTGTTTAGTAAGATATTGATTTATAAATTAGGGCACGATTTAATTTAAGGAGTTTGACCTCGGACGAACCGATTTAGATGAACCTACGTACAATACATTCTGATCTATGTCTATGTTATTTAAATAGTTGTGTAGCACTATAATATGGATTTAAAAATTAGGGCATGATTTATTTTAGTCAATTTGACCTAGGACAAACCGATTTAGATGAACATATGTAGGATATGTCCTTATGTATGTATACATTTCTTTGCGTAGAATTTTGTTTAATATAGAATTTAACTTAGGCACAGATTGATCTAGGCAACATATTCGTAGTATGAAGTAAATTAAGTTTGAACCTATTTATCAGGCACAATGGCAAGCAAGGTCATATTTCAGATAGTTCACGGTAAAGGCAATGTTAGATATGGTCGAGATGGTGTTGATCTGTCAGAATTTAGTATGAAATCAAAGGGCATCGATAAGCCAACCGATAAAACATTTGAGTCAGTTTATATTTGGTTACTACGTGGATTTAAAGTGGATACAAGAGTGAACACAATGTCTCTATCCGTTGTAGTCAGTCGTGCAACGGAAGGATATTATTGGGAACTAATGCCTGTAGATAACACCGAGTCTTGGAGACGTTATGTAGAGATGACATTTGAAAGGTCCTGGCCCCTTGTTATTTTTGTGGCATTGCATGAAATCGATAGCAGTGTTACAGTGCAAACAGAGGATGGTGAAGGTCCTAGCAATGCTGTGGAGAATGTTGGACCATCGATGCGAACTGGGGGTAATGAAGCAAGGTTGGAAGAGGCAATAGGCGTGGCGGATGAGGGGGAGAGAATCGAATCAATTGTTGAGGAAATGGAGAGGGAAGATTCTGAAAATGAGCTGGCGGAGGGCGATGAATCATCGGACGAGGAGGAAGATGTACTGCCCGTTGATTGGACAAAAGCCGATTTCTCTCAACTTGTTATCTCACAGGGGCAGCAAGCACCCTTTGAATACAAGGATAACGAGGTAATCCAAGGTGCCAGGTATACGCATAAGGAAGATATGAAAGAGGCGATGAAGCATTGGGCGGTCTCCTTGCATAGAGAGTTTAGGGTGGTGAAGTCTACCAACTATGTGTATGACGTGAAGTGCATGAAGGATGATTGTCCGTGGCGCGTTCATGCATATAAGGGAAAATGGAATGACTATTGGAAAGTGAGCATTGTTGGTGAGCACACATGTTGGTTGCCAGGGGTTGATAAGTATCACCGCAACATCACCTCAGCTTTTGTTGCTAGTGAGATGTACAGTGATGTGGTTTGTAACACGGACTTTGAACCGGGCTCCATTATTAGGCACATTGAAAACAAATTCAAGTATACTATAAGCTACTACAAGGCTTGGAGGACGAAACAAAAGATTTTGGAGATGAGGTATGACACATTTGAAGCATCCTATGATAACTTGCCTCGTCTGTTAGGCACCATTGCTCAGAGAAACCCCAATACCTATTATGACATTCAGACCTTTCCGTTGTCTAATGACCCGAGCAAGAGCGTGCTGCAAAGAGCCTTTTTCTCGCTGGGTGCTTGCATCAACGCATTTGTGCACTGTCGCCCTGTGTTGTGCATAGATGGAACCTTCTTGACAGGCAAATACAGAGGTCAGATACTGACGGCGATTGGAGCCGATGGGAACAACCAGATGTTACCTATGGCGTTTGCATTTGTCGAGAGTGAGAACACCGAAAGCTGGTATTGGTTCTTGGAGAGAGTTCGTTGCCAAGTCGTGCGTATGAGGCCCAATGTTTGCCTCATTCATGATCGTCATGCGGGCATGTTGAAGGCAATTGACTACCTGCAGAATGGTTGGCCGGAGAGGGGACTTCCAGCTAGGTGGCATGATGTTCGGAGTAGGTGGTGCATGCGTCATATGGGAGCCAATTTCTACAAGCAATTCAAGAACAAGCACCTGATGGATCTATTTAAGAGGCTATGTGGTCAAAATCAGGAGAAAAAATTCAATGAGTTGTGGAGGAGGTTGGATGAGCTGACAACAAAGCAAACCGACGAGCAATCTCGTCGGCCACAGGATGACGATCCTCCAGTACCTCTTGGTCCACTACATGATGACCCGCCAACAATGAGAAGAAGGTCGGCATCATCAATACATAATTTCTCGCAGTGGATAGAGAATGAACCGAAAGAAAAGTGGTCTCTGTTGTATGACACTGACGGGTCTCGGTATGGTATAATGACAACCAACCTGGCCGAGGTGTACAACTGGGTGATGCGAGGAGTGCGAGGACTCCCACTGGTCGGTATTGTGGAATTTATCCTTCATGGCACTCAGGCATACTTCAGGGACAGATACAAGAAAATTGCCCCTTCGATGCAAGATAACAACATTGTATTTGGGAGTGTGGTGACAAAGTATATGCAAGATAAAATAGCAAAGGCTATGAAGCACAGAGTTATTCCCCAAGGTACCCAAGTTCATAGGTACGAGATAATGTGTGTGGACAGGCGAAGGCGCGGCATCAACCGCGTTCAAGCTGTGCAGGAATGTGTGCTTCATGCGGAGGGCGGTTGCAGTTGTAGCTGCATGAAGCCCAAGCTTAGACATCTGCCTTGCTCACACGTACTTGCAGCAGCTGGGGATTGTGGCATACTTCCCGATATCTATGTGTCACCCTACTACAGGAAAGAAGCAATATTTCATACATGGAAGGAGGAGATATATGGGTTCGGGATATCTGGATCTTATACAACTCTGAGGCCACAGGTGTTCTACATTCCAGATCCGTCGAAGTTAAGGCTGAAAAAGGGCCGGCGTCAATCGAGACGCATCAGAAACGACATGGACGAGTCGGAGGCAGGGGGGAGGACTCTACGGTGCAGCAAATGCGATGAGCGCGGGCATACTTACAAGAAATGCCCGAAGAATTCGCAATCTCCAACCGTCCCAGGTTCTGATCTATCTGGACAGGCAACCGATGGCCGCCGTCCATCGGGAGAAGGAACAACAATGAGGCGACCACGTCCTAGGCGTTCTCGTGCGGCGACTACGTCATCCGCTGGCGATGCAATGACTTGATTATTCCTGTCAGCCTTTTAGTCTAGCGGTGATCCAATTGATGTAGTATTTATAATGCTGTTGTCATTTGTCATGTGTGTAATATTTATCCTTGTGAGACATGAACTATTGTAATGCTGTTGTCATTTGTCATGTGTGTAATATTTATCCTTCTGAGACATGAACTATTGTAATGTTGCTATCATTTGTGTAGTGTACCTTTAGCGTTACGAATTACCGTTGTAATGAACAATTTGTGTAATGTTTTTTTCTTTATCAATTGCTTTTTTGTAAACACTCTTATGTATGCAGGTATGGCGGACGAGACACCAGCTCTCCTCAGTAGGGCACTGGACAGGAGCCACCGTTCGTACTTGTCGGCGGTGCAGGGTGCGCAGCTTACCACCTTTCGTCCACGCCCGTCGCGCGAGTTGTTGCGGGCTGATCTGCGACACGTTCCGTGGTATGATAGAGCTTAATTACTTGATGACATTTTTTGGCTATTTGGAAATATGTGGTACTAATGTTGAACTCCACGGTACGCAGGTTGCGTGAGGCAGGCCTGATAGCGATATGCAGGCTTGTTGAGGCGCGGGCGGACGAGAACGACCCGGCCAAGCGCTGGGATGCGGACCGGTCGCTGCTGGCTGCTTTGGTAGATCGGTGACGGCCGGAGACGCACACGTTCCATCTCCCCTGTGGGAAGATGACACCTACGCTTCAGGACGTCGCGTACCTGCTTGGGCTTCCACTGGCCGGGGAGGCTGTTGGCCCAGTGGACGGTGCTGGTGGCTAGAGGGAGGATATCATGGAGTGATTCGCTCCCGTGATGAGGCTACCTGGGCTCCCTGGAGTTGCTCCCCCGAACATGTACACCACCGCCGGGCCTACGAAGGCTTGGCTGCTGCAGTTCACAGTAAGTTAACTTTTACACTTTTTAGCATTTTTAATTTTTATTTTTTAAAGATTTGCAAAAATAATTTTACGTTTCAAAAATTTGCAAAACTAATAATGCTTATTCGACACTTTAAATGATCTTAAATAAAAAAGTTGTTAATAACAAAGTTGTAGATCTTCGTGAGATCTATAACTTTCATATAAAGTTTATCTCCATCCGATATCGTTTAAAATGTAGATCTGAGATTCTTTTAAATAGGTTTTAGATATTGTAACGAATATTTGGATATCTAAACGATCTTAAATGAAAAAGTTGTTAACTATAAAGTTGTAGATCTTTTAAAAAATAAAAATTAAAAATGCTAAAAATTACACTTTGTTACTTTCCTAGAAATCTTACGAGTTTTAACATCGTTTGCTTTTTGTTGTAGACCGACCAGCTCCACCCCGACGCCGACGAGTACTCGCTCAGACGGTCCTTAGAGGCGTACCTACTGTTGATGTTCGGCTGGGTGATGTTCACCAGCACCACCGGGCACGCAGTAGACAGGGGCCTGATCCACTACGCCCGGGCGATCGCGGATGCGGAGCTAGGGGCCGTGCAGCAGTGGAGCTGGGGTTCGGCAGTCCTCGCAGCCATGTACCGTGCGCTGTGCGAGGCCTGCTGCAAGACGGATCCTGGAGCGATTTTCGCGGGCTGCCCTCTGCTTATTCAGCTCTGGGCAGCTGAGCGGTTCGCGATCGGCCGACCGATCATCGACACCGCTGCGTACGCTTCAGGACCGGCAGCCGACCACCTAGCCGACGGGCCAACGATGGGCATGTACTGGTGCCGCCGCAACGTAAGTACAAATTGTTTTCATTTCAAATTTCAGATTATGTGCGACTGATGTTCTGACGAGTTGGTTCTCCTTGTGTCGCAGCGCTGTTACGCCCACGTCCAGGTCAGACGGAGCTACCCGGAGTTTGTCTTCGAGTTCGACCGTCTGCAGCCTTCGGACGTCGTCTGGGAGCCCTACACGCACCACGTGGTCGCGGAGAGAGCACCTCTAGGTCTGTCTGCCTTGTGCACGCGTGACGCGGCGTACTGGTTGACGGTGGTGCCGTTGGTTTTCGACATCTTCGTCGAGCCTCACTGCCCTTACCATGTTATGAGGCAGTTCGGACTAAGGCAGGGCTTTCCAGTGAACGTACCGATACCCGTCGCGTCCCAAGACCACCAGTGAGTATTTCTCTTTCACCTTTACTATTGTTATGTCGACTACGCGCAGAACGTTCGATGACCATTATGTTCATTGCAGGTTGACTCGACGGGGACAGCACGCAGGAGTACTTCCTGGGGGTACGTCCATATTTCTCGGACTTCTTGTTTTCGTACTACACGGTTGGTACATATGAGACTGACAAACCTAATTAATAATGATTCCTGCAGGTCGACGCTGCACGCGCCATGAACGCCGACATCAACGCGGTGATGCTGAGGTTGGACGCTGGACTGCACCTGAACGACGTTGAGCAGAGGTTGACGTTCGAGCGGATGCAGACGAAGATGCGTTCAATCTTGCGCGTCCTCTCTTGTCGTTCAGCCGTGGACGCGGTACCTCCACCGGCAGCTGCTGTTCCACGTCCACGCGGCCCGACACCAGGATCGACATCGCACGGTGCTGGTGCGTCCACAGGTTAGTTCCGTACCTTCTCACTATGCAAAACCTTCGCCATGTTATTACAAACTGAATGTCAACTAGGTCCGACGCTGCCGACAGGACACTCTGCTGGAGCGAGTGGATCGTCGATCCCTCGGCCGTTCGTGTCACGCCCGGAAATTTTCCCAAATTTCCAGACCATTTTGTGTATTAAGTCCCTGTCCAGGCATCAACCAGGGTACACAAAACAACAAATCAATAAACAGATCCAAACGTAAATAAAGCAATAAATACTTACCACAGAGGCACTTAGTCCTCACACCAAAAAGAAAACAGCAGCGGAAAGAGACGATCCTAGCGGGCTTCAGCTCCACTCCACAGGCAAACTCAACTGGGGTCTGAGCCTTGGTCCTCTAACTTCATCTTCAACTCAGAAGTACTAAACTTCTGAAAAGGGGGAAAAATAGCAAGATTGAGTACAACCACCGTACTCAACAAGCCACACCAATGATGCAAACGTGCACAGGGGAGACAAAGGGAGGCTTGTGGCTATTTGCAGAAAAGCGGTCAAAAACCTTTACATTTTAAACCAGTAAAACAGTTGTTTAATTAAAGCAATATTAAATCTCTACTGAACAATGCTACAACCACGTTGAACAGGCCCAACCATTCCACCTGAACTACACCAGTTCATTAAATCAAATTAATTAAGCATATGGGACTAATCATGGTGAATCTGGTCGATCGCCCATAACCGCGGGCACGGCTATTCGAATAGTTTTACTCTGATCAGAGGTGCGCAACTGTACCCACAAGACACGTTTCCACACATGTTACCATGCCCCGAAGTATCACCACGATACTGCAAAGGGGAGAATCGTGACAAGACCTTTCGCTTAACGCCTCCTAACCAAGCGCACCACACTGCAGGTTTCGCCCCCACCCCTCAAAAGGCAGTGGGCAGCCCCCCCTCGTGCCTTGGTGAATCCGGCAGCCAGTCAACCGGTATATCCCCGGCCGAACCGACTCCATCACGCCCACCCTTTCCGGGGAACGTCGGCTAGGAAAGAGCTATGCTACGAGTCCAGCAGTTGCCCATTCTTGCTTGTGGTAAGCACTGTTATTCTTCCAGGGTTTCCCATGAACCGGTCCTTAATTGCCATGGGTGTGACCAGCAAAACCATACACCCACAGCCCACCATTAAGTCATATTTTAGTTGGATAATTACGACCAATGAAACATGGTCAGATGTTTCGAGCTCACAGCTCAACTAGAAACTAAAAATAAAGGTGTAATTATCCCATTAAATGAGCTAGTGGTAATTAAGCATGGCTAAGCATATATAATTCTAGCAAAGTCAACATAAGTGACTACGCTAGTCAGATTATCACCCAAGGTTAACAAAGGACGGTTAACAAGTAAACATGGCACAAGCGAACGGATAGGTAAACCCTATTCCCATGTAATTAGCAAAACATGCACTTTATTTGCAAACGTAAAACATTTCGTAAAATAGGTACAACATGCTCAAGGGGAATGTGTGACTTGCCTTGCTTCTTCAAACAATCTTCCGACTCTTTTCCTCGCGAGCGCAAACTCCCGAAACGACGGAATCTACACGCTGGCACGCAAAACGAGGAAAAACTCTAATAAAAACCAAATAAACAGTACATAAAAAGTAAACAAACATGTAGAGCTCAATTTTAGATGAATTTTGCAAGTTGAATGGCTCAATTTGGAGTTCGTATGAATTAGATATGAATTTTAGAAGTTTTGAGCCATTTAAATGAATTTCTGGAAATTAAATCGATTTATTGCGCAATTATTAATTAATTTTGCAAAGGAAAGGACTAGCTGACATCATCAAAGGGAATCGGCGCCGGAACGGCGGGTCCCACTGTCAACGGGTCAAGGGCGGACAGTCCACGGTGGAAAAGCACCACGTGGCACGAGGACCACGGCGGACGAAAGGGAGAAGGTAGCGCCGACGTGGACGCCAACTGGCGAAGCCCGGGCGGCCACGTGGTCTGGGTGTGGATTGGAGAAACAAAGGGGCCCACGTGTTGGCGACACAAGTGTCGGGAACAGGAGAGAAAAAGGAGGTGGAATGGACTTTGCAGGGGAAAGGGGAAAATTAGGCTGAGAGGGAGGTAAACTGGACTTGAGGAGATGAGCTGGATTTTCTCGGGAAAAAGTTAAAAGGGCCGAGGGACGAAAAGTGACTTTTGTGTGGAAAAGGATAAAGGACCATTTGGGCCGGCGGCCCAACGGAGAAAGGAGCGACGAGGGACCAAGATTGGACTTTTACGAGGAAGGTGGGCCAATCGGGCCGAACGGGGTGATGGGCCGGCCTGAGAAAAGGGAGAGGGACGCAAAATAGACTTTTGCGGGGAGATGGGCCAATCGGCCCGACGGCCGCTGGGCCGGGAGAGAGAGGTGGGCCGGCCCGGAAGGAAAAAGCCGGCCTCTAGGCCGAGGCGGGCGGCTAGTGGCTGACGTCAGCGGCTAGGGCTGACGTCAGCCGCGGCGGCGGCGGCTGCGCTCCACGTGGCGCACACGTGGCGCCGACGCGGCAGCCACGCGGTGCCCACGTGGCGGCCACGCGGGGCGGGAGCGGAGCGGCCGGGATCGGCCCGAGTGGCCGATCCGACGGCTGAGGCGCGCGGGCGGCCGAGCGGCCGGGCTCGGGCTCGGCCGAGCCGGCCATGGCGCGCGGCGGCGCTAGGGTTTCGGCGCGGGAGGCGGCGGCGCGCGGGAGGCGGCGCACGAGCGGCAGCGGGGCGGTGCGGGAGCGCACGGGCGACGGCGGCGCGGGAGGCGCGCACGGCAGCGGGCGGCGCGGCCGGGAGAGGGGAGAAGGAAAAGGCGGCGGAAAACGGCGACGGCGGAGCGGCGCTAGGGTTAGGGTTTGGGGGGCGGCGGCGAAGGGGGAAGACGAGGAGCGGCGACGCCCGGGCGGGGAAAATTTAAGGGGGGGCCCGGCTAGGGTTTGGCCGGTGCGGGCGGATTTCTCGCCGGAGAAATCGGCGGAGCGGGCGCGGCAGCCGGGCGGGCGGCGGCGACGACGGGCGGGCGCGGGCCCCACCTGTCGGTGGCCCGGGGCGGAGGGAGGCAGCGGCGGCTCTCGGGCGGCCTTGGGCCACGGCCTCGGGCCGGCCCGAGAGGAGGAGGGACGCGGAGGCGGCGGGGGCGCGGCCTTGGGCCGCCTTGGGCCGAAGGAGAGGGGAGGGGGTCGCGGGGGACCGCGGGAGAGAGAGAGGACGGTTTTGGGCCGGAAACGGCCCAAAACAAAAAGGGGACATTTTTAATTTGTTTTTTTTTAATTTAATCAGTTAAATGAACTTTGTGACTTTAAAATTATTTCTTTAGCTCCAAAAATTCACGACAAATTTTGGAGAGTACTTTAAGGCACAAAGAATATTACAAAAATATTTCCGGCCATGATTTTTAAAGGAAATTTTTGATTTCCTTGCTAATTTCACTTGTTTAAATTGCTTTCGATTTTTATTTACTTTCTGGAAAATGTATTATTAGGAAATTTTTAATCCCGATCGAAAATCGGGGTGTGACAGTTCGCGACTCCGCCCAGCACGTCGCCCTTTGTTCGAGCGAGCGGTTCGTCCGTCCCTCCTCCCTTCAGTCAGCCGCCAGGTGAGCAAGCGTCTTCCGATGAGTACTACAAACGTACTATTCGGGCGGAATGTTGCTTAACTTTTGACATCTGCAGGAGGATACTACCCGGCGTGTCTTCGTCGCAGGCGGGCGGGTCCGGTGCGGGCGGGTCCGGTGCGGGTGGGTCTGGTGAGGGCGACGACTTCGACTACCTGGAGGACCCAGAGCAGGACGTTCTCGGCGCCTCTCAGCTTGGTGGAGCACCACCACCACAGAGCCAGGAGCAGCCGCAGCACACGCCCGCACCAGATGTCCGCGCTAGTCGTGCCGTGCCCGCTGAGAGGCTGACGTACTCTTAGGGGCACATTAGGAGGGGTAGGGGTAAGAGGCCTCGCCAGTAGGCTACTAGTGCTACATGTTTGTAATATTTACAGTTAGTAACTTTGTGTTACCTCTTTGTATATAACTCTATTCGATCGCCGCACTCATATGTCACGAAAACATTTCATATCATTCGCTACATCTACTCAACGAAACGATGAAAAACTTTCGGCGCGTAACAGAGGGCTACGATTGGTCGCTATCAAAGTAAGTGAGTGCGAAACACAAATGGAGTACAACGGCGAGAAGGGAAGGGAAAATGGAAGACACGCGAAATAACATTTCAAGTTCGTTAGTTCGCTATACGTTGCGAGGTTACGCAACATTATTCATCGATACATCATACAACTACCAACTCGTGCATACTACTGAGTGCAACGAGGCCACTTTCCCTTTCTCTGCGCATCGGGATTCTCCTCCATTGTTGCCTTTGCTCGCCGCGCACGCTCAAGCTTTCGCTCCCGCTCCTCCCTGTACGCAGCAACACGCCTCCTTTCCGCCTTAGCCTTGTTCTCTTTTTCTACGGCCTCCTCCTTGCGTCTCTGCTCTATCTTCTCCTTGTACTCTGCATCCCATTGCCGCATGTACTCCAACCGCTCCTTGTTTTGCGGCTTGATCTCGGTGTCGATCCACTGCTCAAAATCACATGGCGGTGGAGGGGTCTGCCACAAATGCAATGTTTACTAATCAAATAAGTTGTTCAATACTACTTAATACACCAAATAATTATTACAAAACATCAGTTCCTCACCATTAAGTTAATGCGGCGTATCTCAGGTGTTGGCTCAAACTCAAAATTGGCACACATCCAGTATCTCTGCATGTACGTCTCCTGTTCATTGGACTTGGCTTCCTTGCAAAGGATCACCGCACCAGCACATGGGCACTGGAACACCGCTAGGCAAAGGCAATGGGTTGAAGGCATTTCCAGTCTTCGGGCGATAACTACAAGTCAACAATAAATGAAACACCCTAACCCGTTAATCTAGGATTCCTCATTTCACGCACAACGAATAACACAAAATATCACAGAAACGATTTATGTTACCTTGAGTTGGTAGCTTTTCCACGCCTTGGCATCCTACAGTTTAAAAAACAACTATCAAATATTGTAAACGCCCTTCATACGGTCAAATATAGTACTACTACAAACCAAACGTGTGCACAACAAATCTAGCCTAAAATTATTCACACTTCTAAGTGCTACAGATCTACTCACAAATTTCAACATATCTACTCACAGTGCTACAGATCTACTCGCAAAAAATTTAGGGTCCACATCTAAGTGCTATAGATCTACTCACAAATTTCAAATACATGTTAATTACACTAGTATGCGACACAAAATATAACCATACGTCGGGATATTGTACTAACCTGCGATCGAATAAGCACAGCTGTCGGTGACATGGGACCGGGGGTGTCATGACTAGAGGCTTGGGTAGCCGCGGTCCTCCACGTGTCCCGATCCCCTCGGGGGGGTCGGGCCCGAGGGTGACGTGGCCACCCCTTCCTCTGTCTCCCCGAGGGGTCGGGCCGCTCCCGTTTCGGCCCCGAGGGCTGGGGCGCCCCGACCCCCTGTGATTTTGGCGCCACGTGTGTGGGTTAGGTGAGCACAGCAGGGCTCACCTAACCGCATTTATAGCGGATCAGGCGAGCGCACCACGCCGCATTTAATGCGGCGCAGCGCTCGCTTATCCGGTCCGTGACCGGTCGCGGTGTGTGACCGGTCACAGACCGGTCAGATCGCGGGTTAGGTGGCGGCAGGCGGCCGATGGCACGCCTCGCCCCGTCCCGTCGGAATGATGAGAGCCTCCTGGCTCTCGTCCCTAGCCGGAGCCGGCGTGCTAACTCCTGGAGTTGGTATGTCAGCCCCGGTCAGATCCAATCCAGATTTCAGCGCAGGCGTGGCAAGGAAGTCGCCGGCCATTGAATGAAGGTTGAAACGGGCGTCCACCGGGAGAGCTGGCGAGCGGGGCAGAAGGCGTGCACCATGCTTGTCAGAAGTCACTTCCGGCTGTAGACTAGCCCTGATTGTAAAAAGAATGTTTCTTTTCTTAGGCAACTTGAGGCCCGTGTGGTGACCCCGGATCGGATAAAAGGAGGCCCAGGCCTAGGAAAGAAGGGGCTCCGACGGATAGGTTGGAGAGATAGAATTCCCTTTGTATTGTTGGAGGCCCTCAGATCCACCAGAACACAGGAGTAGGGTGTTACGCTTCTCAGCGGCCCGAACCTGTCTACGTCGCCCGCGTCTTGCGCGTTTCCTCTCTCGCTGACATTCTTTAGATCGAGGGCGAAGAACCTCACTTAGCGTCCCCGGCCGAACCGGCAAAGGGGGGCCCGCGCGGTCTCCCGGTGAGGAGTTTCACGCTCCGTCAACAGCAACAACGCTTCGCGGGTCTTCTCCTTCTTCCTCACCTCTCTCTTTTTTTTCCTTCAATTGTGACCGGTTGAAATGAGCACCTCCTCGGGCCATTGGGGCTTTATGGGATGCCGACCAAAAATTGCCCTTGCAGAGGGCGAGATTACGCCAAAAATCGCCCTCTGCAAGGGCGGCGAGAGGGCTACCTGCAAATTTGCCGCACCCCTCTATAGTTCTAGTTGCACTTTTTTCATATTCTCATCGAGAACACAAAACTGATCAGCTTTGATGTGTTTCAGTAGCAAATTACAAGGAAATTTGTTTTCTTACAAAAAAATACTACAATTTATCTGTTACATGTTTCATATTACAAGTCGTTTCGATTTTTTCAAATCAATCTTTTTAAAAGTTTAATCAAGTTTATAAAAAAAATGGCAACATTTATATTATCAACTTAGTTTTATTATATTTAACGTTACATATATTTTTGATAGTTTTTAATGTTACAAATGTTGTTATATTTGTATAACCTTACTTAAATAAAATGAAAATAGTTTAACTTTATAAAAAATCAAAAATCATCCTTTTTAAAGGCGGCCCCCTGCGCAGGCAAAAATCGCCCTCTGTACGGGCGGCAAGGGGGCCGCCTGCAAAATTGCCACGGCGACCGCCCTTTGGCAGGTGGCCCCCTGGAGAACAGTCAAAAATCGCCCTTGCCGAGGACGGCAAGGGTTTTTTTTTGCAAAAAGGCGGCGACGCGGCAGACGGCGCCCAACGGCCGTCTGCCACGTCGTAAAAATCGCCCTCTGGGAGGGCGATTTTTAAATCTCGCCCTCCCAGAGGGCGATTGGAGATTAGTTCTGTAATATTTCGAAACGAAAAATTATTTTTGCAAATCTTTAAATAAATAAAATTAAAAATGATAAAAATTCTCCGCCTGCACGCAAGCGAGAGTTGAGTTGAGCCACCTCCTTGGTGATTAGGCTGCAGCTCAGATGGGCCAGCTGATGGGAGAGGAAAAATATTGGGCCTCTGCGGTTTGGACCGGCCTCCCTCTTTTTTTCCCTTAGCTTTTTTTTAAGAGGGTATTAGAGTATTCTTTCTTTGTGTTATTTTTGTGTCCTTCGTGTTTGATCTTTGATGGTAGAACTGTGTGTGGTTTTCAATATTCAAACTAAAATTCTAAAATTTTGTGTTGTAAAGGATATCACATCTTTTGATGATTAAAAGAATATCTAATCATACAGTAAATATGACCAAATAAACCTGCAAGATATATCATATATAGGCATAGTCTGAAACAAAAATAATCAAATAAACCTATTATGTACCAAAGGGTTATTACCCTACCAAGCATTTGAAATATGTACAAAATATCCTCATCTCATGTTGCAGAATATTAACATCAAATAAAACACCACTACTTCTATATCAACAAAATTTAGCACTACCGAAGGATAGAAAACTATATCAACTCAAAATATTTAGCAGTGCAGAAAATGCTACTATAAGGTCCTGTTCGAATCCTCAAAAAAAAGCGGATGAAAATTTGGATACTCGTAGTACGTTTTTTAAACTGCTAAACGGTACGTTTCGTGCGAAAACTTTCTATATGAAAGTTGCTCTAAAATATCAGATTAATCTATTTTTCAAGTTTGTAATAATTAAAACTCAATTAATCATATGTTAATACCATCTCGTTTTACGTAAAACATTTAATCTTTATCTTCATCTTCATCTTCAGGAGAAAAGAACACCACCTATGAATGAAAACAGGGAAGAAAAAATAATCAAATGATAGTGCAAAAGAAATAAAAAACATGACAAGGTAATATTGTCACATCATGAAATCATTTGAAGAATGGTCAATGCTATTATGATGCTTTCAACGATGCGTTGTGCCAATGGTGTGTTTTTTCGAGCTTAAGCAATGTGTGCTAACTAGACAATATGTATATAACAAGGGAAAATACAATTTGTTGCATCATGAAAACAAAACTAGAAATAAAAATATTATTAAGATGATATATTAAATGTATGTTTTTTTACAGTCATATGTACGGCTAATTAATAGGCGCGCCAACTTGTGCGTTGATTTTCTAGTGAGAAAATATAGTTGAAGGTTTTTTACACCATAAAATGGAAATATACAATATGAGAAAAAATTCCAACCCAATAACTTATGTTTTCTAGACTTGTGCAACACTCTCAACTCTAACTTCCTCTCTATTCTCATCCGGTTCCCCGACGCATGCCACCACTTCTCGATTTGCCTCCTCCACTGCCAAACCTCCCCCCTCCCCTCTCCCCTCCTCCATAAGCTGGCAGCGGTGCGGCCCCCTCGCCGTGTCGTATTTGGCTAATCACTCGTTTCACTTTGCTCTCGCCACCAACAACGGTCCACTGTCCATTTTCGATCCCGTGTCTTTGGCGACATCGCCAATGCCTCGCCTCGCTGTCCACCTGTTCTGTCACCGATCACCACCTAAGGCCAGCGAACTGCCCCCTCTTGCAAGCAAATCAAACACCTTCCGTATTGTGAGGCACATACACTACGTGTGAGACAAAATCTATTTTATGATTTTTTTTAACTTCTACAAGTTGTATATTTGTTATTTATGTTACAACCGGTAAAAAATGAATTTAATATATATTTGTGAAGTTGCGTATTACATATTAATCTATCTCTATGAATTTTTTTAATTTTTATGACTATTTAATTGATATATAATAAATAGGTGGATGTTCATCTAGGTGATTGTCGGAGAAGTGGGAATCAGGGCTACCCCTTCCCTGCTGCTCGGGGCACGATAGAAACTAATGCGGCCATGTGACAGCCCGATCACTCCAGGGGGACTGTTGGTCGTCCCCGTGGCCCAATTAGTCGGGGCTGCCTCGGCTCCTTTTTGGCGCCCCCGAGGACAATGCCAGCTCGGGAGCTTCGCATTTCCTCAGTCAAGCGGGATGAGGCCCCAAGCTGGAGTCTCAACTCTACTACCTGTTGAAGCAATTAATGATGAGGGATACGAATATTTCATGAGTAAACGTGGGCTGGTGATTGTTGAGACGACGTCACTCCTTGAGCCTTGAAAACTGGAAAGGCAGGTGACATAGTTGTTTGACTAGTTGTTCGGCGCGTATCACTATAGGTTGGCCTCACCCAGTCCCATTGTTTGGCGCGTATCATTATGTGTCGGTGACATGGGACCGAGGGTATCGAGACCAAAGGAAAGGACGGCCACAGGGATCCATGTGGCCCGTCCCCCCGAAGGGGTCGGGCTCGAGGATGACGTGGCGGCTGTCCTCTCGGTTTCCCCTCGAGGTCGGGTCACTCCCGTTTCTGCCCCGAGGCCTGGGGCGCCCCGACCCCTGTGGCTTTGGTGTCACGTGCGTAGGTTAGGTGAGCACGGCTGAGCTCACCTAACCACATTTATAGCGGTTCAAACGGGCGCACTACGCCGCATTTAATGCGGCATGACGCGTGCATGTCCGGTCCGTGACTGGTCACGGAGAGTGACTGGTCGCAGACCGGTCAGATCGCGGTTTAGGTGGTGGCAGGATGCCTGTGCGTCGCACGCGCGCCAGGCGGCCTGCTGCACACCTCGCCCCGTCCCGTCGGAATGATGAGAGCCCTCTGTCTCTCGTCTCTCAGCCGGAGTTGGTATGCCAACTCCCGGAGTTGGTATGTCAGCTCCGGTCAGATGCTTTCCCGATTCCGGTGCAGGCGAGACACAGAAGTCGCCCGCCATTTAATAAAGGTTGAAACAGGCGTCCCCTGGAGGAGTCGGCTGACCGAGCGAAGGCGTGCTGCGGCGTCTGTCAGAGGCTGCTTCCGGCGATAGGATAGCCCTAAATGTAAAAGAATGTCTTCTTTCTTAGGCAGCTCGTGGCCCATGTGATAGCCCCTGGCCATATAAAAGGAGGCCCAGGCCTAAGAAAAGGGGGGGACTCTCTCAGGATTCCATCATACTCTCAGATCTACCAGAACACAGGAGTAGGGTATTACGCTTCTTAGCGGCCCGAACCTGTCTAAATCGCCTGCGTCCACGCGTTTTCTTTTTTCTCGCGGGGATCCCACAGATCAGGGGCGAAGAATTTCACCTTGCGCCCCCGGCCGAACCGGCAAAGGGGGGCCTGCGCGGTCTCCCGGTGAGGGGCTTCACGCTTCGTCATCTGGCGCGCCAGGTAAGGGGCGCGCGCGTGTTTTTTCTGAGCCCCCATTTCCTTTCGTGTGCGCCAGGCTTCGCCAGGTAAGCCCTATGGCTGAAGAGGCAGTGGCGTACGATCCTTATTTGAGCGCCAGCAGTGATGGCGGGGAGCAGAACCCGCGTCGTCGGGCTTGCACCCCGTCGTCCCCCTCCCACCAGAATCTTGGGCGGGGGAAGGCGCCTGAGGAAGTCGAGGGATCCGCGACCTCGCCGCCCGCAGGCGACGGAGGAGGACAGCAAGGCGGGGTGCGTCGCCGCCTCACCTATGGTGATCGCGGCACGCCCCAGGGCGTGCTCCAGGCTGCAGGCGCGCTCTTGCGTCACCCGCCCGTCGTCCCCGATCCAGAGACCCTGGCCCAGCGTTGGCTGGATGACGTGGCCAACCTGGTCATGACGGCGCTGCAACGCCTAGGCACCGGCAGGCGGTCTTTCGTCGCCGGGACCTCTGGCGCTGCCACCGCCGGCTCTACATCGTCGAGGCGGAGGGAACGACGGGCGACGGCCGACACCCGCCGTTCGTCCGCGGTTCCCTCGTCAACGCCTCCGACTCGTGAGAATATGCATGGGGGGCCAGACGCCCGGCTCGATATCGAGCGCCGGCGCGACGCTCGTCGTGTCGCCCATGCAACGGAAGGCGTCTCCTCCTCTGGGGCGCCGCTCCGTTCCGGTCACGGGGGCCGGCCCCCCGTGTCCCCGGTTGGCGGTGCCGGCTGTCGAGCCTTCGTGGCGAGCCTTCGGAATGTCCGTTGGCCCCCGAGGTTCCGGCCCACCATCACCGAAAATTATGACGGGAGCGTCAACCCCGCTGAGTTTCTCCAGATTTACACGACTGGAATAGAAGCCGCGGGGGGTGATGACAGGGTCATGGCGAACTTCTTTCCCATGGCCCTAAAGGGCCAGGCGCGGGGTTGGCTAATGAACCTGCCGCCCGCGTCGGTTCACTCCTGGGAGGACTTGTGCCAGCAGTTCACCACGAACTTCCAAGGCACATATCCGCGCCCAGGCGAAGAGGCGGACTTGCACGCGGTACAGCGGAGGGACGATGAGCCTCTCCGCTCGTACATCTAGTGGTTCTGTCAAGTCCGCAACACCATACCTTGCATCCCTGCACATGCGGTGATCTACGCATTCAGGGGAGGCGTGCGGCACAACCGCATGCTCAAAAAGATCGCCTCCAAGGAGCCCTAGACCACCGCGTAGCTTTTCGAGCTCGCGGACCGTGTGGCTCGCAAGGAGGAAGCCTGGACCTGAAACTCCTCCAGCTCTGGAGCGGCGGCTCCGGCTGCCCCCGAGTCCGTCGCTCGTTCAGGGCAGCGGGACAGGAGGAGGAAGAAAAGGTCGGCCCGTTCCGACGACGAGGGTCACGTCCTCGCCGCCGAGGGTGCTTCGCGGGCCCCCCGAAAGGGGAGGCCCGTGGGCGACAAAAAGAAGAAGGAGGCCGGCGCTCCCAGCAGAGAGCGCCCGGCCGGCAGGTGGTGCACTGTGCACAACACCTCCCTCCACGACCTCGCCGACTGCCGCGCGGTCAAAAGCTTGGTCGAGCGAACGAGGAAGTGGGAGGAGGAGAGGAGGCAGGAACGCCGTGAGGGCAAGGCCCCGGCGACTTCCACCGGCAACCGGCGAAGTGAGGCCAAGCAGAAGGCCCCCGCTGAGGACGTCGACGATGGCGATGATGACCTGGGCTTTCAGGAGCTCGAGGCCACCGTCGCCACCGTTGATGGGGGAGCGTGCGCTCACGCTTCTCGCCGAAGCCTCAAGGCCATGAAGCGAGAACTTTTGGCCGCAGTCCCCACCCATGAGGCGACGCGGCGGGCGCGTTGGTCGGAGGTCATCCTTACCTTTGACTGGACCGACCACCCGCCATGCGTTGCCCGGGGAGGACAGATCGCGATGGTGGTCTCCCCCACCGTCTGCAACGTGAAGTTGGGGCGCGTCCTGATAAACGGTGGCGCAGCTCTCAACATCCTCTCCCCCGCGGCCTTTGATGCCATCAAGGCCCCGGGGATGGAGCTCTGGCCGTCCCAGCCAATCATTGGCGTGACACCGGGGTACACCTGGCCGCTAGGTCACATCGACCTCCCGGTCACCTTCGGTGGCCCCGCCAACTTCCGCACCGAGCGGGTGGATTTCGATGTGGCGGACCTCAATCTGCCCTACAACGCGGTCCTGGGAAGGCCCGCGTTGGTGAAGTTCATGGCGGCCACCCATTATGCCTACCTCTAGATGAAGATGCCGGGCCCAAGTGGCCGTATCACCGTCCACGGCGACCTCAAAGTCGCGCTTGCTTGTATGGAGTAGCGCGCGGACCGCCTCGCCGCGGTGTCCAGGCCCGCGGGCGGCGACGAGAGGCCCGGCGCCTCCGTCTCGCCCACCCCGAGGCAGCGGATGGCCTCAGGCGACGAGGTCCCGGTGAAGGAGGTCGCCCTGGGCGACGACCCGTCCAAGACTGTGAGCCCCCGGTTTTGTATACCGGAAACCCCATGTGTATTACAATACCATTCCCTGGATCAGTAGATGGTACACACATGGCACAGTTGTATATCTCAAGCTGACATCGTCTTACAGGTCTTACAATATGTTAATAATACAAGGGTAGCCCAAATGGAACCCGAATAGACCAAGCATGGTCGACAACAACACAAAATACCAAAACAACTAAATGAAGTAGCGGAAGCGAAGCAGCGGCGGTCCATCTTATCCCACACGCATCGACTGGTGAACCTAGGTCCCTATTCCACCGTCCTCGGTAACTCCTTGCCAGCATAGCCCAAGTACAGGTCGTCACCAACACCTTTCTAAAAGATGTAAATAAGCAAGAGTGAGTACCAACCGTACTCAGCAAGCCACCACTACAGAATGCATATAATGTTCATAGGGGTTCAAGGATGGCTTGGGTTATTTGCATAAAGCTAGTTTTCACAAATTATTTCACAAGCCTATGCCATAACAGTTTTAACTGAAAACCACGTTAAGTTGAAGTTGTCATTAACCTGCGAGGGTTCATCCACCTTCCCCAAGCCTCGCTTGGTCTGGTTTACCCTCGCATCCAATTTCCACAATTTTAACCACTATGACCTTTTTGCATATCAGGCAAGGTCACACCTTCCACACCCATTGTGAGCCCCCGGTTTTGTATACCGGGAACCCCATGTGTATTACAATACCATTCCCTCATTCCCTGGATCAGTAGATGGTACACACATGGCACAGTTGTATATCTCAAGCTGACATCGTCTTACAGGTCTTACAATATATTAATAATACAAGGGTAGCCCAAATGGAACCCGAATAGACCAAGCATGGTCGACAGCAACACAAAATACCAAAACAACTAAATGAAGTAGCGGAAGCGAAGCAGCGGCGGTCCATCTTATCCCACACGCATCGACTGGTGAACCTAGGTCCCTATTCCACCGTCCTCGGTAACTCCTTGCCAGCATAGCACATGTACAGGTCGACACCAACACCTTTCTAAAAGATGTAAATAAGCAAGAGTGAGTACCAACCGTACTCAGCAAGCCACCACTACAGAATGCATATAATGTTCATAGGGGTTCAAGGATGGCTTGGTTTATTTGCATAAAGCTAGTTTTCACAAATTATTTCACAAACCTATGCCATAACAGTTTTAACTGAAAACCACGTTAAGTTGAAGTTGTCATTAACCTGCGAGGGTTCATCCACCTTCCCCAAGCCTCGCTTGGTCCGGTTTACCCTCGCATCCAATTTCCACAATTTTAACCACTATGACCTTTTTGCATATCAGGCAAGGTCACACCTTCCACACCCATCATATTTTAAGCAATATTACAAATTGACGAGGCTAGTCAAGAGTAATGCAAGTCCCGGCGCTCATTAACCGCGAGCACGGCTATTCGAATAGTTTAATTTACTCACACTGCAGTGGATGTACGCTTTTAATCCCACACTCCGTGACGCACCCAACACATGAGACTTGTCACGGCCCGGTTTTTCAGTTACCCTCGCATGGCGGCACCCGCTCCAAGGACTATGAATCCCCATTGCACCCCCGGCGCCACATTCCTACCTCGAGCCGGTTGTGAGGGGAGTCCTGGCGCTCCCGAGATTGAAGGTTACATCATACATATATAAAGCTTGACGTCATTAAACCACACACTTCCACATTTCCATACCGATATCCAGAACCTACCATGTCTGGGGTGCCACCCCACGAGAATAACCTAGTCCACCGGGTCTAACCCCACTCAAGAAGTGTGGTCGTACTCGGTTCGTTTCCTGCTTAGCTTCTTGACTCGGTCCTTAACTGACCAGGGTCGGCGGCTTACCGTTCCCAGAACCACCCATATTCTATCCGTGCCGCCCCAGTCGAAATCACTTTTGTTTAATTAAGTTTTTGGGTTTTCACAAAGGTTTTCATGCTGTGGGTGGCGCTTATGTCTCCACCCGATCTCTATCAATCACTCCCATCGAGTGATCAGTGTAACCACATCCACATATCCCACATATGGAGTGTATAACGTCTATGTAAGCAGGGCTAAGCAGTGAGTAAATAATCACGCGTAAAGTAATATACTCAGGTAACAAAGGTGTGTAAATACATAAGGATAAACAATATCAAAGGTAAGGCTTTAAGCAAATGTGGGTACGCGTTTTATAATTAGCATGCAATTTTATTTGCAATCAACACATTTATAAAAATAGGATCAACATGTTCGAGGAAGGGGGCGTAGTGACTTGCCTTGCTCAATTGGGGGTTCGTTCTCGATTAGCTCAGTTTCCTCCTCGCAGATGTACCCTGTCCGGTTGAATACTAACGTCACAAACTACTCGCTAACACAAAAAGAGCCAAAAATTCTAGAACAATCAAAAATAACCAAACTAGTGCCATTGCGTAGATCTTGATTTTAGAAAGATTTTGACGAAAGTTTCGTTCAAATCCGACTTAAAACGAGGGAGATATGGAATTCGAAAGATTGAAAAAAGTTTTAGAACAAAGAAAAGGGAAAGGTCTGACGGGTGGAACCGCCCTTAACTCCTCACGTACAGGTTTTGTTTTTAAAAGAGTGTGCGCATGGTGAGGTGAAGGGCTTGGGTGAGCTACAAGCATGCATGCATATGCATACACACGGCTAGCTAGCTGCATGCATGTGAGCTGCTTGCATGCATGCACACATACAGCCAGCTAGCTGTGTGGCGCATGCATGGCTGGCGGCACGGCGGCGGTCGCTGCGGAGGGCAACCGCGTAGGGAACGGGTATGGTGTTGTGCCTCACAACGTCACCGTGCCGCGGCAACAACGGCGGTAAGGAAACAAAAACAAGAGGAAGAGCAGGAGAGGAGCTCACCTTGCGGCAGCCGGGTAGCGGCACACCGAGCGGTGGTCCTCACACGAAACTACGGTCGTCGATGTACAGCCTGGGGACAGTCAGCCCGCGGATCGTCCTCGCACACCACGCGTTCGATCGGTGGCAACAAACGAACACACAGCGTTAAGGAATAAATGTTAGCGGGTTAGTGCAGGTTAGGGGTTAGGGGTTAGCGAGTTAGAGGTCAGCGGGTTAGTGAGTTAGAGGTCAGCGGGTTAGTGAGTTAGAAGTCAGCGGGTTAGTGAGTCAATGGGTCAAATGTTAAATGTTAGAGGTTAGCCGTTCAATAAGTTAGTCGTTCTTGGGGTTCAAATGACGGCGCAGCGCACGGCGACGTCGTTGCCGGAAGTAGTACCGGGGAGGAGCATTAGATTTTATCTTTTTATTACTTAACCCAACAGGAATGAATGGCTTGGGGAGGCAAGATGGACTTCAATAGAGGGGGTTGGGTGAGTAGAGGGATATATGTTAGACTTTGGTGAGGAGGATGGCTTGTTGGTGGACTTCGGCCCGAGGAACAAGAGGGATGTAACATGGACTTGTGGATAGGTTGTAAGGCTGTTTAGCCCAATGAGGTAAGGGGAGGTGTTGTAGACTTCTTGGCGAACTTTATGGGCTTCGGCCCGACAAGGAAGAGGGACCCGATTTAGACTTTTTGGAAGTCCGCGGTCAATGGGTGGCCCATGGAGAGAGATAATAACACGTGGGGCCCACTGGTGGGTCCCACCTCCTATTTCCTCTTTTTCTTTCTTTTTTTTTTCTTCCTTTTTCCCTTTTCTTCTTCTCTCTCCTTATCCTTTCCTTATCTCTCTCTTTTCTCTTCTTCTGTTGCTGCTTCCTGGGGGGAGAGGAAGGTGCCGAGCGGGAGGGCCGACGGCTGGGGGAGGCGGCCGGCCGGGCGACGGCGCGGCACGGCCGGCGGAGCGGCGCCGGCGTGCAGGGTGGCGTCGGCCGTAGGCGGCGCGCGCGGCAGCAGGCGCGGCGCGGCGCGCGGCACAGCGCACGGGCGCGGGCGCGGCGGCGCGACGCACAGGCGGCGCGGCGGCTGCGGCCATGGCTGGCCTCGGCCGGGAGGGCGGCACGCGGCAGCGCGTGCGGCGGCTGGGGCACACGGGGCGGCGACGCGCGGCAGCGCCGCGGGGAAGGGGCGGCTGCGCGGCGCGACGTGGCGAGCCCGGCTGGCGTCGCGCTGTTAACGACCAAATTTGGTAAATCAAATATTAGATCTGAAGATAGAATCAAAGCGGATTTGGAGGAAGCTGGCGGTTACCAAAACAGAGCAAGAATCGGTTGGTCACCGAATCGGCTACGGTGTCTATCGACTGGTGACCGAATCGGCTATTGTGACCATCGGCTGAGACAGAGTCGGACAAGGATAGCCGATGTAGCCGATTCCGACGAAAGGATAACAGAGTCTTTGTCGGGGTCGGTTGGTGAGCTTCATGAGGATTCCCATATACGGATTGGGTCCGAAGAAGGGAATTGTATCTATTGCTTAGGATATAATGTTAGTTTCCTAGTAGATACTGTCGGTTAGAGTCTGTATTAGGAAACTGTCTTTAATGTGAGTTGTAATAGAGATAGGGGTCGTGTCCGATAAGGACTTATTGTGGAGTTCTGGGTATAAATTAAGCCCAGGTTCGTGTAAAGAAAAACAACAGATCAATACAACAACTTCGGCGCATCGCCACCTTTACTCTTTCATCGTTTTTTCGACGAGTTCTTGCTTTCGAGTTGGGCTGCATCGGTTTCGATCTCCAGCAAGAGGTAAAACTTGTTATGGCGGCTTGCGCTCTCGGGATTAGTGCTTCCATCTTCATGACACTCTAATCTTGTTTGCGTAAATCGTCGAGTTATCATATATATTGTATAATCTAGATTGATATCAGCATATAACTCAGATTGGTTAATAACTGTTCTACAGAAAACTAGCCGATAGAGTTATATATTGATGCTGGTTTAGATTACACAATATATCTACCATCTCGAAAAGGTTTTCATCGACTTGATCATCTAGGCATTGTGTTTCTTTACATATTTGGTGCTGCATCAGTTAGGTTTGACCTACTAAATCATGTTCAGAACCATAGTCCCTAGCCTGTCTATGATTACTAATAGAGATAGCGTCGGGGTTTCAGCCGACCTTACCTGGTTTAATTGTCTTGTTATCTTGATATATTAAATCTGCCCTTTATATCGAGATATTAACTTAGTAAAATATATTGAGCTTGTTGTCAAATCTGGTTAGGGTCATCTTAACACTAGTTTGACAGTTTGTTTAATATATTTTGTTCATGGTAATATCTCTGTATAAAGTGGTATCGGAGTACTAGCCGATACATGTTAGATTTGCTTAATCGGCTATGCTATGAGCTTGTGTAATCTATGCTTCATAATATATTTAGGCATAAGTGATTTATACTGTCTCGGCACCCTGTCCGATCTATCCCAATCACTTAGTTTAAATATGTTTTGAAACTTAGATTATATTTTGTTGATATCTACAGCCGATTGAGTAGATTTAGATTTATCTTGCTATATCTGTTATAGCCGATTTAATGCATCTTGCATCGGCTCAATGCTCAATGATATGTCATCGGTAAACCAGCCGATCGGCTATCATTGGTGGATTTAATTGCACTTTCTGTGTTTCTTATTGGTTGCAGGATCAAACCAATTGGCACGCCTAGAACCCGAAAGAAGTCTTTGGACCTGCACTGGAGCTAAGCAGATCTCCCAGGCCAGTGTGTGTTTTTGCATCAACACGCTTTTGGCACGCCTAGAACCCGAAAGAAGTCTTTGGACCTGCACTGGAGCTAAGCAGATCTCCCAGGCCAGTGTGTGTTTTTGCATCAACACGCTTTTGGCACGCCCGGTGGGACACGAAGAATTTTCATCATGGTAGACTCCAAGAAAACTGACGTTGACCCAGAAAATATTATTCCAATGACAGTGGACAAGTTGACGTCGGAGCAAAAGGCAGAGCTGGAGGATATAATGAACAAGCTTCAAAACCAGTACTTGCATTCCTTTGTCCAGACTAGAACAGGAACGGTGGTTCAGAGATACAAAGTGACTTTGCCCAACAGTGAAGAGCCAGAGTCAAGTTCTGGGAAGGAAAAAGGGGTCAAGCAAGAGGAATCTCCTGAAGAGCCCAGGAATTTGCAAGATCGGATCGACTATGCTGTGCATCATGCTTTGATCAACCAGTCAGGAGTGCTTGTCAACACTTTAACAAATATTGTCAAGTCTGTGGTTGACGGTACTATCGCTGAACATCAAGCCAAAGGACCAATATTCTTACCAGATGGGGTCTTCCCGCAATACAGGCCGCTTATGACCAGCCAGCCAAAGCCTGCCAATATAGCCCCAGGACAGCCGATGGCGTCAACATCGGCTACAGGTCAACAGGAAATGTCAGCATCGGTACACAAGCACGTAGAGTTCAATCCTCATGTACTGGTCCGACAACAACCTCAGCATGTGGGGCATAACATACCACAGATATCAGCTGAGCAAGTTGCAACTATGTTCAATTCCAATCAGCCAGTTGCTCAGCCGATCATGCATACACCGGCAAGACAGCAAGTGCCAACCTTCCAGCAACAGGCTGCCAACACTCAATATGTTCCTAATCAACAAGATTTTAGTGCTCCGCGAATTCCTCAGTCCCACACAAGTGGTAATCTTAATTATCAATATCAACCTCATTCACCACAGGTGCAGTATCGGCAGAGAACGTCTCCTCAGCCATATCATCAACCGCAGTATTATCAAGATGAGCCGATACAGCCACAGCATCAAGATGGGACTCGGCAGAAACCTTGGGCCGATATGGTAGCTGATGTAATGAGAGAGCAGTTTGGATTAAAGCCAAGGGATGGTGACAACCTGTATCGGCATCCATATCCAGAGTATTTTGAGAGGGTGCCATTACCAAGCCGATACAAGGTTCCAGACTTTTCAAAGTTCTCAGGACAAGATAATGTATCAACTTATGAGCATGTTAGCCGATTTTTAGCTCAGTGTGGTGAAGCATCGGCTACGGACGCGTTAAGAGTCAGGCTATTTCCTTTATCTCTGTCTGGATCGGCTTTCACATGGTTTTCATCTTTACCTTACAATTCTATTCACAGTTGGGCCGATCTGGAAAAACAGTTTCACAAATATTTCTACAGTGGGGTTCATGAGATGAAACTGTCTGATTTGACAAGCATTAGGCAGAAACGAGAAGAGTCTGTCCAAGATTATATTCAGAGATTTAGGGAAGTCAGAAACAGATGTTACAGCCTGACATTGACAGATTCTCAATTAGCCGATTTAGCCTTCCAAGGTTTGTTAACCCCAATCAAAGAGAGGTTTTCGGCTCAAGACTTTGATAGTTTGGCTCATTTGGCCCAAAAGATAACAGCACACGAACAAAGATTTCAAGAGGCCAATAGAGCATTCAAGAAGGTGAACTTCATTAATTCTTATGTTTCCGATTCTGAGGAAGAGGATGTTCCCGAAGTAGCAGCAGCCGAATGGGCAAGAAACAAGAAGGTGATTCCATGCCAATGGGTCAAGAGCTCTGGAAAAGAGGAGAAGTATGATTTTGATGTCAATAAAGCTGACAAAATTTTTGATCTTTTGCTTCGGGAGAAACAAATTCAGCTGCCTGCTGGTCATGTGATTCCATCGGCTGAGGAATTAGGGAGGAGGAAATACTGCAAGTGGCACAACACAGGGTCTCATAGTACTAATGAATGCAAAGTTTTTCGGCAACAGATCCAGGTAGCCATTGAACAAGGCAGGATAAAATTTGATGACTCCAAGAAGCCGATGAAGATTGATGGTAATCCTTTTCCTATCAACATGGTTCATGCAAGTGGTAGGACAGCCGATAGAAGGGATAATCGGCTCAATAAGTTTGACTCTACAAGTATGATCAATAAATATCAAAAGAGATATGATCGGCAAGAGAGGCAATATTATGAAGATGATGATAGCTTTGATTCACATTGGAACTGCGAATTTTTCATATTTTGTTGGAATAAAGGCATGAGGTTACCATCGATAGAAGATTGCCCAGGTTGTTCTAATGCCGATACAAATTATAATGAGAATTTTAGCCGATTTCGTCTTAAAGAAGATCGGCTGATGCAAAGGAAGTTGCCTGTTCATCAGAGGTTGGGCCCAATTCATCAAGATTATTTCCAGGAGGAGGATGCTGAAGATACTTCAAGAGCTCAATGGTGTCCTTCTGGGATTTTTTCCAAAAGTCAGAAGAGAAGGGTTCAGAGGATGAGGAGCAGGGAACAATTTCAGGAAGTTGAACAAGAGATCGATCATCGGCTGAAGAGAGCAAAAACAAAACAGGAATGGCGTGTTAAGAACAGAATAATACCAGCCGATGAGAGTAAAACCGATGAGGCAAGAAGGATAGTTAAAGGAAAAGCCATTGCTTCTTCGTCGGTCAACATGGTATTTGTGCTACCCGCAGAGTTTGGGGTTAATCAAGACAATGCGGATATCATGGAAGAATCTTGTGCCAGATGGGTATTGTCACCGGAACAGGCTGTTTTCGAGAAACCCGAAGGAACAGAGAATCGGCACCTTAAGCCATTGTATGTCAAAGGATTTGTTAATGGCAAGCCGATGTCCAAAATGTTAGTTGATGGTGGGGCTGCAGTGAATCTAATGCCGTATGCGACGTTTAAGAAATTGGGAAGGAATTCGGAGGACCTCATCAAGACTAATATGGTTCTTAAAGATTTTGGTGGCAATCCTTCAGAGGCCAAGGGAGTTCTTAATGTAGAATTGACAATCGGCAGCAAAACGGTTCCTACTACATTCTTTGTCATTGATGGGAAAGGTTCATATAGCTTACTGCTTGGAAGGGATTGGATTCATGCTAATTGTTGTAATCCTTCAACCATGCATCAAAGCTTAATCCAATGGCAAGGTGACAAGATAGAGGTTGTTCCAGCCGACAGGTCAGTACACGTTGCTAATGCCGATTTATCTGTTTGGGAGATGGATGGAATTGATTGCTTATCAGGAAAAATCTGGCAAGGAGATTATCTAAAAGTGTCTGATTGTGATATACAGCCGATCGGAGATGGAGAACCCCAATTGTTGCTTTGAGGGTGCTGTGGAGGGTCCCAATTTCTATACTGAAGATGCTGTAGATGATCTCGATGGCAAGTTAGGTCAGGGTTTTATGTCGGCTGACGAGTTAGAAGAAGTTGATATTGGGTCAGGAGATAGGTCTAGGCCGACATTCATCAGTAAAAATTTATTATCTGACTTCAAGATTAAGTTAATAGAGCTTTTAAAAGAATATAGCGATTGTTTTGCTTGGGAGTATTCTGAGATGCCAGGACTCAGCCGATCGATTGTTGAACATCGGCTTCCTATCAAGCCGGGATATCGGCCATATAAACAGCCACCTAGACGATGTAAAGCTGATATGTATGATGCGATTAAAGCTGAAATTACTCGTTTATATGATGCTGGTTTTATTCGTCCATGCCGATATGCTGAGTGGGTTTCTAATATAGTTCCGGTAATTAAGAAAAATGGCAAGCTTAGGGTTTGCATCGACTTCAGGGATTTAAACAAGGCTACTCCTAAGGATGAATACCCAATGCCGATTGCCGATCAATTGGTAGATGCTGCTTCGGGACATAAGATTATAAGTTTTATGGATGGCAATGCTGGATATAATCAGATTTTGATGGCGGAGGAAGACATTCACAAGACTGCTTTTAGGTGTCCTGGTGCAATCGGTTTGTATGAGTGGGTTGTCATGACTTTTGGGTTGAAAAGTGCTGGAGCTACATATCAAAGAGCCATGAATTATATCTTTCATGATCTGATCGGTTTATTGGTTGAAATCTATATTGATGATGTAGTGGTGAAATCTAAAGAGGTTGTTGATCATATAGCCGATCTAAGGAAAGTATTTGAGAGAACAAGGAAATATGGCTTAAAAATGAATCCCACTAAGTGTGCTTTTGGTGTATCGGCTGGACAATTTTTAGGTTTTCTTGTGCATGAGAGGGGTATTGAGGTACCGCAAAGGAGTATTAGCGCAATACGGAAAATCCAGCCTCCAGAAGACAAGAAACAGTTGCAGTCTTTAATCGGCAAGGTAAATTTTATCAGAAGATTTATTTCTAATTTGTCTGGGAGATTAGAGCCTTTCACACCTTTACTCAGACTTAAAGCCGATCAGGAGTTTACATGGGGGGCAGAGCAACAGAAGGCTTTGGATAGTATTAAGAAATATTTGAGTTCTCCTCCAGTTTTGGTTTCTCCACAGAAAGGAGTGCCTTTCAAATTATACTTGTCAGCCGATGAGAGGTCAATCGGCTCGATCCTAATCCAGGAATTCGAAGGTAAAGAGAGAGTAATCTTTTATTTGAGCAGAAGACTTTTGGATGCAGAGACCAGGTATTCTTCAGTGGAGAAGTTGTGCTTATGCTTATATTTTTCATGTACGAAGTTGAGGCATTATTTGTTATCCACTGAATGTACTATAATTTGTAAGGCCGATGTGGTTAAATATATGCTATCGGCTCCAGTATTGAAAGGAAGGGTTGGAAAGTGGATTTATGCCTTAACAGAATTCGATCTCAAGTATGAGTCACCTAAAGCTATTAAGGGGCAAGCTATAGCCGATTTTATCGTAGAACATCGTGATGATTCGATCGGCTCAGTGGATATTGCGCCTTGGACGTTGTTTTTTGATGGATCGGTTTGTACTCATGGTTGCGGCATCGGTTTGGTTATTATATCACCAAGAGGGGCAAGTTTTGAATTTGCTTTTACCATCAAGCCATATGCTACAAATAATCAAGCTGAGTATGAGGCAGTTCTCAAAGGTTTGCAACTTTTGAAGGAGTTTGAAGCCGATGCTATTGAAGTCATGGGTGATTCATTGCTGATAATTAGTCAACTGGCCGGAGAATATGAATGCAAGAACGATGTATTGATGGCTTATTATGAAAAGTGTCGGGCGTTAATAGATGAGTTTCGGCTAGTGACGTTGAGATATGTTCCTCGGGAGCAGAATTTAGAGGCTAATGCTTTGGCTCAGGGGGCATCGGGATACAAGCCGATGATGACAGATGTTGAGATGGGGATTGTTACAATTGCAGCCGATGATTGGAGGTATGATGTGTTTCATTACTTGAAGAATCCTTCTCAATCGGTTTCAAGGAAATTGAGGTATAAGGCTTTGAGATATGTCTTGTTAGATGATGAACTGTATTATCGGACGATTGATGGGGTGTTGCTGAAATGTCTAAGTGCTGATCAAGCCAAGGTTGTGATGGGAGAAGTACATGAAGGTATTTGTGGTACTCATCAATCGGCTCATAAAATGAAGTGGTTACTTCGGAGAGTTGGGTATTTTTGGCCGACAATGTTGGAGGATTGCTTCAGATATTACAAGGGATGTCGAGATTGTCAGCAATTTGGATCCATTCAGAGAGCACCAGCATCGGCTATGAATCCAATAATCAAGCCGTGGCCGTTCAGAGGCTGGGGAATTGATATGATCGGCCAGATCAATCCACCGTCGAGTAAAGGACATAAGTATATATTGGTAGCAACCGATTATTTTACAAAGTGGGTGGAAGCAGTTCCATTGAAGAAAGTTGATTCTGGGGATGCAATTCAGTTCGTTAAAGAGCATATTATATACCGATTTGGTCTTCCACAAACAATTACGACTGATCAAGGATCTATTTTTGTGTCAGATGAGTTTGTTCAATCTATGGAGAGCATGGGAATCAGATTGTTGAATTCTTCACCATATTATGCGCAAGCTAATGGACAGGCAGAAGCATCTAACAAAAGCTTGATTAAGTTGATTAAGAGAAAGATTGCCGATTTTCCAAAGCAGTGGCATAACCGATTGGCTGAGGCGTTATGGTCTTATCGGATGGCTTGTCATGGATCAATTCAAGTTCCTCCATATAAGTTAGTCTATGGGCATGAAGCAGTTTTGCCATGGGAGCATGTCATCGGCTCAAGGAGGATTGATTTACAAGATGAATTGACAGCCGATGACTATCATAATCTTATGGTCGATGAGTCAGAGGACTTGGTTCAATCTAGAATGTCTGCTTTACAAAAGATAACAAAAGATAAGGAGCGTGTAAAAAGGACCTTTTCGGATTGGTACCGAAATAATAAAAAGGTGGTACCGAAATCTTTTGAGGAGGGAGAATTGGTTTGGAAATTGATTCTGCCGATTGGAACTCGTGATAATAAGTTCGGCAAGTGGTCACCAAATTGGGAAGGACCTTTTCGGATTTACAAATCTGTTTCTAAAGGAGCCTACATGCTACAAGGGCTTGATGGAGAGGTATTTGGAAGAGCTCTTAATGGAAAATATCTGAAAAAGTATTACCCAAGTGTTTGGATTAATTCATGATTCGGCTGTATGTTGCCGATACATGGTAGCCGATGTGTTGACATCGCCTTTAGATGGCCGATATAAGTTATATCGCCCTTAGCACAATTCTTTTTAGTATAATCGGTTGTTTCATGGTTATTTGTTCTTAGCCGATTGTAATTTTGTGATGTTTCGTTCTCCATAACAAAATTAGGGGGCATATACACACAGAAGACACATACACAGAAGACACACAGAAAGACACATACACAGAAGACACACAGAAAGATCAAAATTTCAAAATTTTCAAAAACTTTCAAAGCAATTTACAAGTATGGAGTTTATATTATCATCGGCTGGTTCATGTTACAAGTTTTTGGATAGCCGATATGGCCCTTTGCCTAATTTGTTCTATTTCTTCTATGGCTTGGGCATCGGCTGCATCACTTCCTGGGATGACTTTCATGGATTTGTTCAGATCGGCTAAGTGTCTGATTGAGGACTTCAGCTTGGATTTTTGTTCTTCAATGGCTCTTGGTAAATCGGCAAGCTTCTGTTCCTCTAGTGATAACTCAGCATTGCAGGCTTCTAATTCAGCCAATAGTTCAATCTTCCTATTCTTTAGCCGATCTATATTGCTTTGGATAGAACTTGGCCCAGATATCATTTGATCAAGCTTGGCTTTTTCCTCGTTTATGGATTGCCGATTGGCATGGATGGTTGTCTCAAGATCTTTTCGCTCTCGCCTATCGGCTATCCTCTGCCTTGCTCTTTCCAGCTTGTGACGATATTGTTCAAGGAAAACTGCTGGGGAGATGATTTCGGCTACATCGTCTGGGATCTGGTCTTGAATATCTTCAAATCTTGCTCTGATTGGTCCGCAGTTGACAACCAAAGCATCAAGGGAACCTTCGAGCCGATGAGCGATATCCTTGAGAGTGGCCTTTAAGTCATCGGCTATAGGAGCAATAGCCTTGCTTGATGTTTCTTCTTCTTCATCTATGAATTGCCTTATGTCAAAAGAGAACATGTCGGCTAAGGCCTGAAAGAGACAAGATTGTTAGTTAATAGAATATTAATGGCCGATTTATATTTTTGATACAAATACTTACAGGAATAGGAGGAATCGGCTGATCTTCAATATGATGACTGTCTCTAGCCGATGGAGTATGTTCACTTGAATCATGATGAATAGGAGTTGGAGAGCGGATCGGCTGAAATATAAAACGAGTTAATACGTGAGGAAATAAGGGTTAAACAAATTCTGAAGGAAGTGTTACCGATGGAGGCGGTGCAGGTTTCTTTTTGGCAGCCAATTTCTTTTTCTGCATAAGAAGGGTTAACACTGAGATCGGCAAAGAGAGTTGTGGAAAGGTTAAGAGTACAAAGTACATACCCGAGGTTGATATGTCTTGTGAATCGGCGTTGGTGGGGTTTGCTGAGGAATAGGGATGCTAATTGTTGGAGTTTCTTCTACTGTTTCACTCAGCTCGGCAGCTGCTTCATCGATGGCTTTTTCTATATCTTCTTCATCTGGATCATAGCTTTTCTGCTTTTTGGTGATTTTCTTCTTTGTAGCCGGTAGAGCAGTAGCCGATGACCTGATTCTTTTCCTCTTGCCAGCTTCAGAAGGAATCGGCTCACGTATTTGCCCTTGGAGTAGGGAAGATGTTTTGGGAGCGTTGTAGCCGATGATTGAAGGGGCTAACCCACCGCCATTGGGGAGAATTCCGGCAGCATAATTGATACTGGCTCCATTGTTGCTGACATGAGGAGGAGAAGACTCTGTGGTCTGCAAACAAAAGAAGAGAAGGTTAAGTTATTTTCTAAAGACAATCGGCTATTGATAAGGGTATTGAAAAAGAAGTGTGTTTACCTGTGGAATCATGTCTGGAATGATGTCAGTCAGATACATGGAAGCCGATTGGTGAAAAAGATGTTTTTTCCATTCAACCCACCAATGATCAAAAGTGGAGCTCCTTAGCATAGCCAATTCAATGTTTTCCAAACTTCCAAGGGGAGGTCCTTCTATGCTCAATAGCCTATCCATCATCAGAGCCGATGAGATTTCTCCTCTGGCTTGGATTTTTTCTAAGAAGAACAAGCCGATTGGCATCTGCCCCATTCCCAGTTGTCTGGCAGCACTTATAGGGTGATAGAATTCATAAGATATCTGGATGTTCCTGCCTTGATGGATGCCAACAGGGAGAATGCAGGGGGTGATAGCTGTTGTGAAAACTTCTCTGGATTTCTCAAATTTTTCAGAGTTTATTTCATCAAATCTGAAATCGGCTGGCAATTCAAAATCTGCAAAGAATTCATATGCAAACCAATTTCTAGAATCTTTTGGAAATCCATCGTAAAAGTTGCCAAACCAATCGACAAAGGGCTCAGCCGAAAGTTCTGATCCAGGATATGTGGATGCTGCCTCTCCAAAGGACATACATCTTCTGGTTGTGACTTCATCTCCTTCATCATCTGTGGTTGGCACAACCAGAGGGAAATCGGCTTCAGGCAGTGCTGATCTCTTGGCAACTTTGATGGTATGCAGATTGAGCCATAACTGCAATAGCCACCAAGGTCCACCTGTGCCGATTATTGAGTTGGTAGCAAGCTTAGCCGATGCATTGCTTAATGTTTGATATAAATAACCCAGGAGGTATTTGCCTAGTGGGAATTGCTTTTTGTTAACTAGGGCTTCGGCTATATGTTGCCAATTGGTGGTTGGACCGCAGCTTGAACCAAAAAACAGAAACTTTTCCAACCACATCAAGAGAAAGGCTGTGTGTTCTTTAGGAGTGACAGGGCCAGATCCCATATTCAGAGAGATGAATCCACTCCAGCCTCCGATGCTTCTGGTTTTGAAAGAAAATTGGTTTTTGCTGTTCAAGCTGATGGGGTTAGCCGATGAGGTGACATCCAGCCCGGTTATCATGGTGATGTCCAGAAGAGTTGGGGTCATTGGTCCTTGGTTGAAGAGGAAGGCATTCAAGGTGTTGGACCAAAAATAGCTGGCAGCCGATAGCATGGGTTCATCTTTGGCTAAATCGGCTATGGTTAGGGCTAAGCATTGGGCAATACCGATTTCTTCCCAATGAGTTTGTTTGCTAGCTGATATCCTTTTGTACCAATCTGACCAAGTCTTGACAGCCGATGGCCAGGATTTAAAAGTGTTGTTCCAGTGGTCTAAATTAGGGTTGGTTAACCTAAAAGGGATCCTGTTTGTCTCGGCATTGATGATTTCTACAGGGTCTTTGTTGCCGATTGGGCCCAAGAAGTACCGATTGGGGTGAATTAGACTTGGGATTGCAACTTGGTGCGAGAGATGCTATAGAAAAGAAAGGGGAGAAGAAATAAATCGCAAAGGAAAATTAATCTATGAAAAAGGATGGAATTTGGCAGATAGGGTTACCTCAGGAAACTCGGTGACCGGAGCACTTGAAGGAGCGGCGGAAGACGACATTGTCGGAGATGGAGTTGTTGCTGACCGGGGAATCGCTTGTTTGGTCGCCGGAAAATCTAATGAGGCTATTGCGAGAATTGAGGCGATTATGGCTGAAGCGGTGAAGACGGGAGTAACGGCGTGAAAAACTTCAAGTGGTGGTTGCTATTTAAAGAGGGTGTGTGATAACGGTTGAAATAGAAGCGGAACCCTGAATCGATTCGGAGAGGATTCAAGCAAATCCGCAACATTCCAAATATCGCGGACTTGGGGGGCATGTGTTAACGACCAAATTTGGTAAATCAAATATTAGATCTGAAGATAGAATCAAAGCGGATTTGGAGGAAGCTGGCGGTTACCAAAACAGAGCAAGAATCGGTTGGTGACCGAATCGGCTACGGTGTCTATCGACTGGTGACCGAATCGGCTATTGTGACCATCGGCTGAGACAGAGTCGGACAAGGATAGCCGATGTAGCCGATTCCGACGAAAGGATAACAGAGTCTTTGTCGGGGTCGGTTGGTGAGCTTCATGAGGATTCCCATATACGGATTGGGTCCGAAGAAGGGAATTGTATCTATTGCTTAGGATATAATGTTAGTTTCCTAGTAGATACTGTCGGTTAGAGTCTGTATTAGGAAACTGTCTTTAATGTGAGTTGTAATAGAGATAGGGGTCGTGTCCGATAAGGACTTATTGTGGAGTTCTGGGTATAAATTAAGCCCAGGTTCGTGTAAAGAAAAACGACAGATCAATACAACAACTTCGGCGCATCGCCACCTTTACTCTTTCAT
>BDMV01000001.1:60714647-60725931 GCA_008326285.1 Oryza officinalis
GTTCAAATCCGACTTAAAACGAGGGAGATATGGAATTCGAAAGATTGAAAAAGTTTTAAAACAAAGAAAAGGGAAAGGTCTGACGGGTGGAACCGCCCTTAACTCCTCACGTACGGGTTTTGTTTTTAAAAGAGGGTGCGCATGGTGAGGTGAAGGGCTTGGGCGAGCTACAAGCATGCATGCATATGCATACACACGGCTAGCTAGCTGCGTGAATGTGAGCTGCTTGCGTGCATGCATACGTACAGCCAGCTAGCTGTGTGGCGCATGCATGGCCGGCAGCACAGCGGTGATCGCTGCGGAGGGCAACCGCGTAATGAACGGGTACGGTGTTGCGCCTCACAACGTTACCGTGCCGCGGCAACAACGGCGGTAAGGAAACAAAAGCAAGAGGAAGAGCAGGAGAGGAGCTCACCTTGCGGCAGCCGGGTAGCGGCACACCGAGCGGTGATCCTCACACGAAACTACGGTCGTCGATGTATAGCCTGGGGACAGTCGGCCCACGGATCGTCCTCGCACACCACGTGTTCGATCGGTGGCAACAAACGAACACACAGCGTTAAGGAATAAATGTTAGCGGGTTAGTGCAGGTTAAGGGTTAGGGGTTAGCGAGTTAGAGGTCAGCGGGTTAGTGAGTTAGAGGTCAGCGGGTTAGTGAGTTAGAAGTCAGCGGGTTAGTGAGTTAGAAGTCAGCGGGTTAGTGAGTCAATGGGTCAAACGTTAGATGTTAGAGGTTAGCCGTTCAATAAGTTAGTCGTTCTCGGGATTCCGATGACGGCGCGGCGGCTTATCCGTCCTCTTGCTCCACTGAGGCCCAGTTGGAGCCGGCCGCGGTGGAGAGGTGTTTCAGACTTCTAGAGAGACGCTTGGAATGTAGAGGGATGTAGTGTGGACTTGGGGCTGCTGGTGGGCTTAGGCCCGAAATTGAAGAGAGAGGCAATATGGACTTTTGTAAAAGATTACATGGACTCGGCCCGATGGAAAAGGAGGGAGGTCTTATGGACTTCCTAGTTGGGTAGCCCAAATAAGAGGGACCTCATTTAGACTTCTTCAAAGCCTAAGGGCCCACAGAGAGAAAGGGGTGGGTCCCACTGATGGGTCCTACCATCTTTTTCTTTTCTTTTCTTTATTTTTTCTTTCTCTTTTCCTCTTTCTTTCCTTCTCTTTCTTTCCTTCTTCTCTCTCCTTCTTATCTCTTCCTTCTTTCTTTTTCTTGCTCCTGCTTCTCTGTTTCTTCCAGAGGAGCCGCGGCTGGGGGAGAGCGGCAGGCCGGGGCACGGGGCGACGGCGGCGTTGCGGCGCGGGCGCGCGGGCGCGGCCCGGCAAGCGGCGGCGCGGAGGCCGGGCGGTGCGGCGCGCTGGCGGCGCGGTCGGGGACGGCGCAGGGCGGCGTGAGACGGCGCACGGCGCGGCTTTGGCGCGTGCGCCAGCCACGGCTGGGAGGCGGCGTCGACAGGGGCGGCGGCTGGGGAGGCGGCCGGGCGTGACGGCGCACGGAGGCTTGGCAGGCGCCGGCGTGATGACGCCATGGCGTCGGCCGGGCGCGGCGCTGGCGGGGTGAGGCCGGGCCGGCTGGCCAGGCGCGTGGGGTGGCGGCATGGAGAAGGCCGGGGGCGGCCCCGGGCAGTGAAGGTGACGGCTTGCGGGCGTCGGGCGGCAGTGGGTGGTCGGCTGGCGTGCGGGCCGGCCACGGCGTCGGCCGAGCAGCGACGCACCGAGGCTCGGCTCGGCCTGGGCGACGGCCGGGCTGAGCGTTCGGCCAGGTGGAGGTGGCGCGTGACGCAGAGCTGCAGTGCACGGCAAGAAGGCGGCCGATCGAACGACAACGGCGTTCGGCCCGTCGGTATGATAGCGACAGTGAGCGAAAAAGGGCGGCTTTTATAGCCGTCGCAGCCGGCGGACAGCGACAAGCTTGCTCGGCCGAGTGGGGCCGACGGTCCTGTGGGGCGGTCGTCGTCGACAAGGAGTCATAGCAGAGCGAGGATGGGGCTGCTGCAGGACGGCGTGGACGCGGCGTACGCGTTCGGTGTGGACTTCGCTCACTGTGTTGCCGGTGTTTTGGGGGAAAGCCTCGGTGGACTGGAAGCTTGGTGCAGGGGGGAGCCGTGGGGCTCGGTGCTTGCAGGCATTCCGTCGAACACCTGGCGTGCGAGCTGGCTGAGGAAGAGGGACAACAAACAGACTTGTTTTGCTGGGCAGGCCTTGGGCCAGGGGAAGGGAAGAGTACTAGGCTGGCCTAGGGGAAGATGGGCTGGCCCAATAAGGAGAGGGAGGGAGAAAAGAGTTGGGCCGAACAGGAAAGAGTCCAAAGGAATAGGATGTTTGTAATTTTATAAGAATTTGGATTTATGGAATTTGAATGAGATTAAATTCCAAAATTGTAAAGGGACTGTATAAATGGACATTTAATTTTGAGTTTGAATTACAATTGGACTGTTAAGTGAGCTCTTGGATTTAATCTGACATTTAGATGGGCAAGGATCAGACTTAGAGATTTCCCCGAATTTAATCGGATGGATGGACCGCGTTACCGAATCAACGTTCGATATACGAATTCATCGGTAGTCCTAGGATTCCGAGGAAGGGACTAAATTAGGGAATTTTGAATAAAATGATTTATGAGGAAAAAGGATTCGAACAGAGAAAATTTTAATAAACTATCCCTTAATGGGTTTTATCCAAAATGGTGATACATTTAGGTATATAGCTTTATTTATAAAGTAAATATGCCCGAGGGTTTTTGTTTTTCAAAAATAATTGGCATATGCAAATCATAGCTCCTTGAATAAATAATATTTGAAATCAAATACCGACGTATCCTCAGACGTTCGTCTATTAGCCCACGTGTAAACGAAAAACGACAGATCGAATTGAGTTAGTTCAGACATGAATGTATTTTGAAAGAGATTTTTGGTTATTCTGAATTTTTAATTCCGTATTCCAAAGTCGAAATATTCAGGATGTTACAAACGATGTAACACCCCGGCCCAAGGCATAATAGGATTGATAGGGTACTCATGCCAACAAGTTGCAACTTCTTTTTCGGAAGCCCATCTCCAAAGAACTCTAAAGTTAAGCGTGCTTGGCCTGGAGAAATCTAGGGATGGGTGACCGACCGGGAAGTCTCTCCCGGGTGCGCATGAGTGAGGACAAAGTGCGCAGAAAAGACTGGTGTTGGTTTGTNGAGCGGTGGATTTCGATGTGGCGGACCTCAATCTGCCCTACAACGCGGTCCTGGGAAGGCCCGCGTTGGTGAAGTTCATGGCGGCCACCCACTATGCCTACCTCCAGATGAAGATGCCGGGCCCAAGTGGCCCCATCACCGTCCACGGCGACCTCAAAGTCGCGCTTGCTTGTATGGAGCAGCGCGCGGACCGCCTCGCCGCGGTGTCCAAGCCCGCGGGCGACGACGAGAGGCCCGGCGCCTCCACCTCGCCCACCCCGAGGCAGCGGATGGCCTCAGGTGACGAGGTCCCGGTGAAGGAGGTCGCCCTGGGCGACGACCCGTCCAAGACCACCCAGATTGGTGGTCTCTTGGACGACAAATAGGAAGACGCGCTCGTCTCCTTCCTGCGGGCAAACGCCGACGTCCTTCGCGTGGAGACCGGCGGACATGCCCGGGGTCCCCAGGGAGGTGATCGAGCACCGTCTCGCCATGCGGCCGGACGCAAGGCCCGTCCGGCAGAAGGTGCGATGGCAGGCCCCGGAGCGCCAAGCCTTCATCCGCGAGGAGGTGGCGCGGCTTTTGGAGGCCAGATTCATCCGTGAGGTCATCCATCCGGAGTGGCTCGTGAACCCGGTCGTCGTCCCCAAGGCGAACGGCAAGCTCCGGATGTGCATCGGACTACACCGACCTCAACAAGGCATGTCCTAAGGACCCTTATCCCCTGCCACGCATAGATCAAATTGTCGACTCCACCCGGGGGTGCGACCTTTTGTGTTTTCTAGATGCATACTCAGGATATCATCAGATTCGCATGGCTAGGGAGGATGAGGAAAAAAACGCATTCATTACCCCTGTAGGAACTTATTGTTATACAACCATGCCTTTCGGGTTAAAGAATGCGGGTCCTACTTTTCAGCGTACTACTCGTATTTCTTTGGGTAGTCAGATAGGGCGCAATGTTGAGGCCTACGTCGATGACTTGGTTGTGAAAACGCGCAACCAAGAGACCTTGCTCTCGGATTTAGCGGAGACTTTCGAAAGTCTCCGCTCCGCGCGCATAAAACTGAACCCCGAAAAGTGTGTGTTCGGTGTGCTTGCGGGTAAGCTTCTCGGGTTCTTGATCTCTGCCCGAGGCATCGAGGCCAACCCCGAGAAGATATGAGCTATTGAGCGGATGCGCCCCCAGCAAGCTTAAGGATGTGCAATGCGTCACCGGATGCATGGCTGCCTTAACCCGATTCATATCGAGACCGGGAGAGAAGGCGCTGCCCCTATTTAAGCTCCTTAAGCGCTCCGGGCCGTTTACCTGGACGGAAGAGGCCGAGCGGGCCCTCACCCAGTTGAAGGCGTACCTCAGTTCCCCCCCGATCCTGGTCGCCCCGGAGCCCGATGAGCCGCTGCTACTCTACTTGGCGGCAACCCCGCAGGTAGTCAGCGCGGCGTTGGTTGTGGAGCGCGATTAGGACGGCCCTCGCCCCGCGCGCTCCCACCCTGTGTCGACCCGACCCGGGATAAAGAAGGGAGGAGAGGCCCCCGAGCCGGACGGCGGCCTAAGGCCCCTGACGACCGGATGTGGCCCTCTGCCCGCTCGTCTGACGGCGCCGGATGCCCTCGACCCCCAGGAAGGCCCCGGGGCCACTGCGGGAAGGCCGCGCCTGATGCCCTCCGACCCCGAGGTTGTCGGCACAGAAGCCGAGTGGGCCCGGCAAGGCTCCTCGGACGACGAGCGCCCCGGGAACGGTGCCCTCAACGGAGAGGACAGGCCCCGCCGGAAGGTGCAGCGGCCCGTCTACTTCGTTAGTGAGGCGCTGCGGAATGCCAAGACCCGATAACCTCAGGCTCAGAAGATGCTCTACGCGATTCTGATGGCCTCGAGGAAGCTGCGCCATTATTTCCAGGCGCATCGGGTCACGGTGGTCACGTCCTACCCCCTCGGCCAAATCCTACGCAACCGAGAGGGTACTGGACGGGTGGTAAAATGGGCAATCGAACTCTCCGAATTCGACTTGCGCTTTGAGCCACGCCACGCGATTAAGAGCCAAGCCCTCGCCGACTTCGTGACGGAATGGACCCCGGCTCCCGAGACAGATCTCGGACTTTCCGTCCCCGAGGCCAACATGAGCCCCTCGCAGCTGCCTCACACCACCTACTGGGTGATGTAGTTCGATGGCTCCCTGGCCCTTCAGGGCGCCGGCGCGGGGGTCACCTTTACCTCACCGAGCGGAGACGTCCTTAGATATTTGGTTCACCTAGATTTCCAAGCAACCAACAACATGGCGGAGTACGAGGGACTCCTTGCGGGACTCAGAGTGGCGGCCGGAATGGGGATCCGCCGCCTCCTGGTTCTAGACGACTCCTAGTTGGTCGTTAACCAGGTCTCCAAGGAGTACCGGTGCTCCGACCCGTAGATGGACGCCTACGTCCACGAGGTGCGGCGTATGGAGCGTCATTTCGACGGGTTAGAACTTCGGCACGTGCCCAGACGGGATAATGCGGTCACCGACGAACTTTCGAGGCTCACTTCGTCGCGAGCCCCGACCCCACCGGGCGCCTTTGAAGAAAGGCTGGCCCAGCCGTCGGCGCGACCCGACCCCCTAAGGGAGACGGACGCACCTGCGCGGCCCCCGAGGGCCGTCGGAGTCCAGGCCTCGGGACCCGGGGGGGCCGAGCCCGGCCCTCCAAGATTGATCGCCTGGATGGCTGAGATCCAGGCGTTCCTCAAAGATCAAACTCTACCCGAGGACCGTGAAGGGAGTGAACGCATCAATCGCATCTCCAAGCGCTACGTGCTGGTGGAAGGGGTCCTCTACCGGCACGGGGCCAACGGAGCCCTCCTGAAGTGCATTCCTCAGGAACAGGGCGTCGAGCTTCTTGTCGATGTCCATGAAGGCGAGTGTGGAGCCCACTCCGCCTCGCGCACCTTGGTCGGCAAGGCCTTTCGCCAGGGTTTCTATTGGCCGACGGCGCTCCACGACGCAGCGGACCTAGTCCGATGATGCAGGGCATGCCAGTTTCACTACAAGCAAACGCATCAGCCGGCTCAGGCCCTACAGACCATACCTCTTTCATGGCCGTTTGCCGTCTGGGGGCTGGATATCCTGGGTCCCTTCAGGAAAGCCTCGGGCGGGTTTGAGTATCTGTATGTCGCAGTAGACAAGTTCACTAAGTGGCCCGAGGCTTATTCGGTCATCAAGATCGACAAGCACTCGGCGCTAAAATTCATAAAGGGCATCACTGCTCGGTTCGGGGTGCCTAACCGTATCATTACGAACAATGGCACCCAGTTCACCAGTGAGCTTTTCGGCGACTACTGCGAAGACGTGGGTATCAAGCTCTGTTTCTCCTCACCCGCCCACCCCAGAAGCAACGGCCAGGTGGAGCGCGCCAACGCGAAAATCCTCAAGGGTCTCAAAACCAAGACCTTCAACATCCTCAAGAAGCATGGCGATTCGTGGATCGAGGAGCTACCAGCGGTGCTCTGGGCGAATCGAACCACCCCAAGCCGAGCGATAGGGGAAACGCCTTTCTTCCTCGTCTATGGCACGGAGGCGGTCCTCCCATCCGAGCTCACCCTGAGGTCCCCTCAGGCCACCATGTATTGCAAGGCTGATCAAGATCAGCTTCGCCGAGACGACCTCGACTACCTGGAAGAGCGAAGGCGGCGTGCGGCCCTCCGAGTCGCGTGCTACCAGCAAAGCCTGCGGTGCTACCATCAACGTCATGTCCGGGCCCGATCACTCTGCGTCGACGATCTCGTCCTACGCCGCGTCCAAACGCGTGCTGGACTAAGCAAACTCTCACCAATGTGGGAGGGTCCGTATCGAGTGGTCGGCGTCCCCCGGCCGGGCTCGGTTCGATTGGCCACGGGCGACGGCACAGAACTGCCTAACCCGTGGAACATCGAGCATCTTCGCCGCTTCTACCCATAAGGGGGTCGGGTGTCGTACCTCGGGCTCAGGCCAACCCCTCGTCCCCCTCGGGCACGCAGGGTTGGCCGGGGGCTACCACATGCACATACTTGTTTAATTTTTTCCTAGCATTTCAATAACAAGCATTTTCAATTTCCTAAGGACTGTGCCTGTGTTATCGTTTCCTTTTGAAAAGTCTTGACTTGAGTCAGTCTGCTCGCGCTCGTCCTTGCCCTCGGCAGCCCGGGTCGTCTAAACTGCCAAACGGGGCCCAGAACCGAGCCGTGCCCCGGGGTGCGGTAAACTCCGGGAGGGAATCGGCAATGGCCCACAATCGGGTCCCCATAACCCTCGGTCACCGCGCTCCCGGCCTGGCCAGTCTCGACATGCGGATCTCCCCATGGCACTAGCTCCGACCCGCGCTGCTTGAGGCTGGGGCCCGAGCACGAGCCCTCGCTCAAGCCAAAGATGCAAAGGGATCGCGACACAGGCCATCCTTATCACGCACATATAGCAAACATAACTAACATAGAAATTAAAATCTTGTTTGATTGCAGGCAAGATGAAGTCAGTTATACAAACATTGGCCCAAAGGCCTCAGAAGATGAAGGAATCAAAAATTAAGATACGCGGGGGCCCGGGGGCTCACTCCGATGCACCCAGGTCGATGGCCTCGCCGTCGCTGTCGTCGTCGGCACCGTTGTCACCGCCCTCCTCCTCGTCGGAGTCGAGGGCGAAGACGAGCCGAGGGGCTGCTCCCTCTAAACCGAGGACGATTTGATCGGCGGCATCCCGGACTTGGGCGCGCGCGTTGGCCTCGGTTCCGGGGGGGAATTCTTCCAGCGCCGTCCACGGGGAGAAGTCGGGGTTCCGGGCTTGGTAGCTCGCTAGCACGAGCTTCACCGCCCCTCGGGCGAGGTCCCTTGAGGAAGACTTAACCGTCTCCTCGATCTCCTCGGGGAGCCTTTCAAGGTCTCCGGCCATCTCCGAGAGGCGCTGGGCGAGGCCCCTCAGGTTGGCGGCGTACTTTGCGTACCGCCCGCTCCAGATACCTGCCTGACGCCCGACGCGGTCGAGGCGGGAGACGGCGTCCTGAAGCATGTCGGGCCCCACCTCGTTCGACAGCCGGAGGGCCTCAACCTCCCCGGCGGACGAGTACAGGGCGCCCTGCAGCTTGGCAATGGTGTCCTCGGCGGCTGTGAGGCGGGCGGCCAGACCGTCGTGGCCTGCGGCTACCCCGCCGCTGCGCGCCCGCGCGTCAAGCTCCCTTACCCGTGCCTCGAGTTCGGAGGCCCGCTGGTTCAGCGCGTCCCTCTCGACGTGGGCGCTTTCTAGATTACGGCGCGCCTGCTCCTCCTGCGCCACCTCGCTGAGGAGCAGGCTGTCCGCTAGCTGCTGCGCCGCGGCCTCGGCCTCCTCGAGGGCTCGCCCCCGCTCGGCGAACGTGTCTTCGCGGAGGCGGAGTGCGGACTCCTGCTCGGCAGAGGCAGCCTCGTGCGCCGCCAGCGTCGCCTCCCGTGTAGCGGCGGCGGCCTCGCGTGCCGCCTGCTGCGCCTCCTTCGCGTCCAGGGCGCGGGCGCGCTCCTCCAGCGCCTCCAGCTCTCGGGCGCGGAGGTCAAGGGCCTCGGCCCGCCGGCGCACGGCGGCCTCTTGCACGAGCAAGCGCGAGGCTCGCCTGCCGAGCGCTCCTCCAGCGCCATAGTCCGGACCTCTAGGGCCTCCTCGCGCTGGCGGATCGCCGTCTCGACCTCCACCGCCCGCCGCTCCCGGGCAGCGGCGGCGTCGAGCTTCTCCTCCAGCACCGCCATCCGGCTCCCGTATTGGAGACGGAGGTCGTCCCGCGCCCCGTCGAGCACGGCGGTGGCGATGAGGGCTGTCTCCCGCTCCTCCTCCACTTCCCAGGCGATTTCCGCCAGGGTCCTGCGGCGAGCCTCGAGCTGCGAGGTGTGCAGGCTGTGCGCCTTACGGCCAGCCTCCACCATGGCCTCCACGGAGTGCCGCCCCTCCTCAACGCGCCCCCACGCTGTGTCGATTTTCACCCGCTCCGCCTGTAAGGCCTGTATTTGGGCGCTTAGCCCGTCCATCACCGTGTTGTTGGCCGTAGCCAAGGCCTGCAGGAGGGGCTCCGCGATTAGCGGGGTGGCGGGAGAAAAGGGGGAAGGCCGCCCCTGTGGTGGTGAAGCCCGGCTCGACTCGCCAGTCGGCGTGTTGGCCTCGGGGGCCTTTCCCGAGGCCGGCTCGTCCGCAGCGCCGTCTGAGGCATCGGGCCCCGGGTGCGCCCTCTCGGCGTCATCACGGGCCGCCTCGGTGGCAGCCTCCGCCTCCGGCGCGATCGTGTCGAGGACCTGGGTGGCAGGCTCGGCCGCCGATGCCTCGTGCGCGCGCGCCACCTCTGCCCCCCGGGTAGCCTCCTCGGCCCGGCGGACTCTAGCCTCCTCCCGAGCAGCCTCCTCGGCCTAGCGGACTCGGGCCGCCTCCCGAGCAGCCTCTTGAGCTAGGCGGCCTGCGGCTTCCTGCAGGTCGGCCTCCCGCCTCTGAGCCTCTGCGGTCGCCGCCTACCCGGCCTCATTGCCCGCGGACCGGCCGGCCTTGGAGTGACGCGTGGGGCGGGACGGGATCTCGCTGAGGCAGAAGAAAAATATGAAATAGAAAGAGGTAAGTAAAAATAAGCCCGGGGGTTTGGGAATGAGAGTGTGGTCGCTGTGGGTAAGAGGTCGAACCTGCGGGGTGGCCGACTGAACGACCACTTTGGGGGCGTGATGAGGCTCCCCCTGCACGGCTCGGTCTCCCCCATCTTGCCGGAGCCGCTTCTTCTTCCGCTCCCCCTCGGGCTGGGGCGTCGGTGCGGCGTCCTCCGGGCACCTGCCGCTGACGTGCTCCGCCCCGCCCCCTTGGGGAGGAGATGGAGGAGGGGTCGCCTCCTGCTTCCTCTTCCCCTTGGCGTCGGCAGGGCGGCTACCCCCCGAACCCCCGTCACGGGGCCCAGAAGCATGGCCCCCTCCGAGGGTAGATTGGTCCCCTCTGCGGCTGCCGCCCGCGCCATCATGGCCTCGGGGGGCCCGATCCCCCGACGCCCCGACCACCTACATGATGGCCAGAATGTTGGCGCGCTCTGGGTCGCTGCAGAGGGGGAGGATCCCCCGAGGGATGAGGGATGACTCCATGGAGCTAAGGTTTAGCACCCGTTGGACCACCATCCTGAAGTCCTCGGGGTCCCAATCCCACTTACGCCCCTGGTGGGTCCTCAGGAGGTCCTCGGTCCCGGCGTACTCCCAGGCGCCTCAGGCACGTCGCCAGAGCGGCGCGATCCGGCGGCGGAGGTAATCGCCGAACACCATGGCCCACGTGAGCCCCTGGGCTCGCAGGCCCGCCAGGCGGTCCAGGACGGCGTCGTAGCCGTCCCCCAGATCCACCGTCGCCCGCCAGCTTGGCGCCTGCGCTAGGGGCTGGCACGGGAGTCAGAGGTGCGCTTCGTCGGGGAGGGGGGTGTAGAACCAGTCGCTCTTTCAGTCGTCCCACTTCTTGCGAAGGACGCACGGGATGTAGCGGTTCAACACGTGCCCCCACGGTTGGAAGTAGCAGCCACCGACCACCGTCGGCGGCGATACCGGCTGCACGGTGAAGAACCACCGAACCAGCCGAAGGGATGGGCGCACCTGTAACGCCCGTTTTGTCGCGGCGTTAGCGAGAAAAACTAATTTGCTAAAAACCCTATTTGCAAAAGTTTGCTCTTTAGTTGAGTCTTGTTGTGTGCCAAGGTCTCGTGTCTCTTCTCTCAGTTCAATCCCGGAGAAAACCGCGAAATCGGATTTCAAATCCGAGCCCTCAAACTCCTCCTTTCAATCTCTCAGGAAAAGTCTGGTTTACCTCCCTTTTACCCGGGCCGATTTTCCCCTTCGGCCTTTTGTCCCTCTCTTTCCCCCCCGGACCGCCGCTGGCCCAGGCCCTCTCGGCCTGCTCCCTCCTTCTCCTCTCCTTCTCGGGCCGCCACCGGCTCAACCCCTTCGGCCTCGCCCCTCCCCGCTGGGCCGCGCCAGGCCGCTCGACCCGTGCACGCCGCGCACGTGCCCCGCACGCGTCGAGCCGAGAGAGCCAGCGCTCTCTCTCCCCACGCGCGCGCCCTTACCCAAATCGGCTAGGAGGCAAGCCTCCTTTTTCTTCCCCCTTTCCCCCATTTTCCCGACCGGCCGGCGTCACCGCTGCCGCGTTT
>BDMV01000001.1:60726031-60805861 GCA_008326285.1 Oryza officinalis
GACTTTCTAAGATCCCATCCACCGGAATTCTCTCACACCGTCGAGCCCGTTGAGGCCGACGATTGGCTAAAGGATGTTGAGAGAAAACTCAACCTAGTGCAGTGCACCCCAGTGGAAAAGACCCTTTTTGCTGCACATCAGTTGAGAGGTTCTGCAGCCGACTGGTGGGAGAATTACTGTAATGCCCATCCGGACGCTGTCAACATTGAGTGGGCAGAGTTCGCCGATGCCTTCCGTGCAGCTCATGTGCCCGAAAGTACCATCGACATGAAGAAAGAAGAGTTCAATCGTCTGAAACAAGGTACAGGAAGCGTCAATGAGTACCTGAGTCGCTTCAACAAATTGGCTCGGTATGCTCCCGAAGAAGTGGACTCCGACAAGAAAAAGATCAGGAAGTTCTTGAAGGGAATCGCAGTAGGGTTGAGAATCCAGTTGCTTGCCCATGACTTCCCCACTTTCCAGCACATGGTCAATAAGGCCTTACTTCTGGAGGATGCCAGAAAAGAGGCAACCGAGGAATACAAGAAGCGCAAGTCTACCCACCAAGCGCCCCCTTTCCGAGGTGCGCCACGCCCTCGTGTTGGACATCCCATGCAGTACCACCAACCTGCCCACCAAGTCAGTCGTCAACCTGGCTTTACTCCCCGTCCACCGGTGCCTCGCCTTACTCCGTCGCCCCAGCAGCATGCCCCTAGTGGCAACACCGCAAGGAACAGTGTCTCCTCCTTCAATTCGCCCACAGGAATGGCAAATGTGCAGTGCTTCACGTGCAAACAGATGGGACATTACGCCAGGCAGTGTCCTCGAAATCAGGGAAACTCTAACCCCGGACGCTCTGATGCTAGTTTCCCCAGGACTCCAGCACCTGCACAGTCCCGCCCAGTCACTCAGACAAGTGGACAAGGTTCTCGCGCCTCCAACAACTTTGGACAAGGTCGAGTGAACCACATCCAAGCTGAAACCGCCCAAGAGGCCCCCGACGTGGTGATGGGTATGTTCTCTGTCAACTCCATACCCGCACTCGTTCTATTTGATTCAGGAGCTTCTCATTCGTTCATATCACAAGCCTTTGTGAAAAGAAATGGTTGGAAAACCCAAAATTTACAAGTACCTATGGTAATACATTCCCCTGGAAGGGATATAAGGGTAGCTAAACTATGCCCCAAGGTTGATCTAGTGATAGAAGGGGTTAGCTTCGCAGCCAAACCCATAGTCCTAGAATCCCAAGGTCTGGATGTCATCCTAGGGATGGATTGGTTGGCTAAGCACAAAGGACAAATTGATTGTGCTGAGAGGACCATCACTCTGCAAGGACCCGGAGGAAAACAAGTGCGTTTCACTCCTCTCCTTCCCGAAAACCGGTCAACCCTGAACAGTTTGCAAGCCACTCCCTTGGAAATGGTACCCATAGTCAACGAGTACCCCGATGTGTTCCCAGAAGAACTACCCGGGATACCACCGGATCGAGAAATTGAGTTCTCCATAGAGCTTGCCCCGGGCACCGCTCCCATTGCCAAGAGGCCCTACAGAATGGCAGCCAACGAACTGGCAGAAATTAAGAAACAGATCAAAGAACTTCAGAACAAGGGTTACGTGCGACCCAGCTCGTCCCCTTGGGGAGCCCCTGTGCTCTTAGTAAAGAAGAAAGATGGCTCTGAGAGAATGGTGATAGACTATAGAGCCTTGAATGAAGTAACCATCAAGAATAAGTATCCCCTACCGCGGATTGATGATTTGTTCGACCAATTGGAAGGAGCCAGAGTATTCTCCAAGATCAACCTACGATCTGGGTATCACCAGCTCAAAATCAGATCAGAAGATATCCCCAAGACCGCTTTCTCAACGCGGTATGGCTTGTATGAGTTCACCGTGATGTCTTTCGGACTCACCAATGCTCCGGCATTCTTCATGAACCTAATGAATAAAGTTTTCATGGACTACTTGGATAAGTTCGTTGTGGTCTTCATCGACGACATTCTGATTTACTCCAGGAATGAACAAGATTATGCAAATCATCTACGGAAAGTAATGGAAAGGTTGCGTGAACACCAACTCTTTGCCAAGTACTCGAAGTGTGAGTTTTGGTTGGATAAAGTAGCCTTCCTTAGCCATGTCATCTCCACCAAAGGTGTTGAAGTAGACCCCAGTAAGGTTGAGACCGTCCTCGCCTGGAACGCACCCAAGACGGTGTCTGAGATCCGTAGTTTCCTCGGTTTAGCGGGTTACTACCGGAGGTTCATCGAAGGATTTTCCAAACTGGACCGACCAAAGACGGAACTCCTAAAGAAGGAAAGGAAGTTTGAATGGTCAGAAGCATGTGAACGCAGTTTTCAGGAACTCAAGAAAAGATTGACGACTGCTCCCGTCCTCACCCTGCCTGACATCCGAAAGGATTTTGAGATATTCTGTGATGCCTCGAGACAAGGTCTAGGATGTGTCTTAATGCAAGACCGAAAGGTGGTGGCCAACGCTTCAGGACAACTCAGGCCCCATGAGGTCAACTACCCTACGCATGATCTGGAATTGGCAGCTGTGGTTCATGCCCCGAAAATTTGGCGTCACTACCTAATTGGAAACAGATGTGAGATTTACACCGATCACAAAAGCCTCAAGTACATCTTTACCCAGAGTGAATTGAACATGAGACAGAGAAGATGGTTGAAATTAATCAAGGATTATAATCTCGGTATACACTACCACCCTGGAAAAGCAAATGTGGTCGCCGACGCGTTAAGTCGCAAGACCTACTGTGCTACTGTCACACCCCGATTTTTGATCAGGATTAAAAATTACCTAATAATACATTCTCCAGCAATTAAATAAAAATCAAAAGCAATTTAAACAAGTGAAATTAGCAAGGAAATCAAAAATTTCCTTTAAAAATCATGGCCGGAAATATTTTTGTAATATTCTCTGTGCCTTAAAGTACTCTCCAAAATTTTTCGTGAATTTTTGGAGCTAAAGAAATAATTTTAAAGTCACAAAGTTCATTCAACTGATTAAATTAAAAAAAAACAAATTAAAAATGTCCCCTTTTTGTTTTGGGCCGTTTTCGGCCCAAAACCGTCCTCTCTCTCTCTCCCGCGGTCCCCCGTGACCCCCTCCCCTCTCCTTCGGCCCAAGGCGGCCCAAGGCCGCGCCCCCGCCGCCTCCGCGTCCCTCCCCTTCCCGGGCCGGCCTGAGGCCGTGGCCCAAAGGACGCCCGGAAAGTCCGCCGCGCCTCCCCCGCGTCGCCCGGTCGCCGACAGATGGGGCCCGCGCCCGCCCGTCGTCGTCGCCGCCCGCCCGGCTGCCGCGCCCGCTCCGCCGATTTCTCCGGCGAGAAATCCGCCCGCACCGGCCAAACCCTAGCCGGGCCCCCCTTAAATTTTCCCCGCCCGCGCGCCGCCGCTCCTCGTTTTCCCCTTCGCCGCCGCCCCCAAACCCTAATCCTAGCGCCGCCGCCGTGCGCTGCGCGCTGCGCCGCCGTCGCCGCGCACCCGCCGCCGCTCCGGCCGCAGCCGTGCCGCTGCTCTCCGCGCCGCCGCCCCGCCGCCGCACCGCCGGCGCCGTGCCCTCACTGGGTCGGCTAGGGTTTCGGCCGAACCCTAGCCGTCCGCCCGGGCCGTATAGGCCACTCCGTTCGGCCCACCGCTCCCTCTGGCCCAGCGGCCGTCGGGCCGATTGGCCCATCTCCCCGCAAAAGTCTATTTTGTGTCCCTCTCCCTTTTTCTCAGGCCGGCCCATCACCCCGTTCGGCCCGATTGGCCCACCTCCTCGTAAAAGTCCAATCTTGGTCCCTCGTCGCTCCTTTCTCCGTTGGGCTGCCGGCCCAAATGGTCCTTTATCCTTTATCCACACAAAAGTCCACTTTTCGTCCCTCGGCCCTTTTAACTTTTTCCCGAGAAAATCCAGCTCATCTCCTCAAGTCCAGTTTACCTCCCTCTCAGCCTAATTTTCCCTTTTCCCCTGCAAAGTCCATTCCACCTCCTTTTTCTCTCCTGTTCGCCGACACTTGTGTCGCCAACACGTGGGCCCCCTTTGTTTACTCCAATCCACACCCAGACCACGTGGCCGCCCGCGGCTTCGCCACGTTGGCGTCCACGTCGGCGCTACCTTCTCCCTTTCGTCCACAGTGGCCGCCACGTCGGTGCCACGTGGTGCTTTTCCATCGTGGACTGTCCGCCCTTGACTCGTTGACACGTGGGACCCGCCGTTCCGGCGTCGTTTCCCTTTGATGAGGTCAGCGTAGCCCTTTCCTTTGCAAAATTAATTAATAATTGCGCAATAAATCGATTTAATTTCCAGAAAATCATTTAAATGGCTCAAAACTTCTAAAATTCATATCTAATTCATACGAACTCCAAATTGAGCCATTCAACTTGCAAAATTCATCTAAAATTGAGCTCTACATGTTTGTTTACTTTTTATGTGCTGTTTACTTGGTTTTTATTAGAGTTTTTCCTCGTTTTGCGTGCCAGCGTGTAGATTCCGTCGTTTTGGGAGTTCGCGTTCGCGAGGAAAAGAGTTCGGAAGATTGTTTGAAGAAGCAAGGCAAGTCACACATTTCCCCTTGAGCATGTTGTACCTATTTTATGAAATGTTTTACGTTTGCAAATAAAGTGCATGTTTTGCTAATTACATGGGAACAGGGTTTACCTATCCGTCTGCTTGAGCCATGTTTACTTGTTTACCTTCCTTTGTTAACCTTGGGTGATAATCTGACTAGCGTGAGTCACTTATGTTGACTTTGCTAGAATTATTTATGCTTAGCCATGCTTAATTACCACTAGCTCATTTAATGGGATAATTACACTGTTTACAATTAGCTTCTAACGAGCGGTTCGCTCGAGACACCCGACCATGTTTTATTGGTCGTAATTATCCAACTAAAATATGACTTAATGGTGGGCTGTGGGTGCATGGTTTTGCTGGTCGCACCCATGGCAATTAAGGACCGGTTCATGGGAAACCCTGGAAGAATAACAGTGCTTACCACAAGCAAGAATGGGCAACTGCTGGACTCGTAGCATAGCTCTTTCCTAGCCGACGTTCCCCGGAAAGGGTGGGCGTGATGGAGTCGGTTCGGCCGGGGATATACCGGTTGACTGGTGTTAACGACGAAATTTGGTAAATCATGCAGAGTTAAAGCCGAAGCCGGTTGGAGGAGATAAGCAATTACAGAAACAGAGTATGAATCGGCTGCAAGCCAAATCGGCTACGGTGTGCATCGGCTGAAACAGAATCGGACAAGGATAGCCGATGTAGCCGATTCCGAGGAGGAGATGGCTGGATCATTGTCGGATTCGGTTGGTGTGCTTCATGAGGATTGCCACGTGCGGATTGAGTCCGAAGAAGGCAATTGTATCTATTAATTAGGATATTTGTTAGTTTCCTTTTATCTTTAGGAAAGTGTGTTTAGTGTCCCTTCAGGACTTTATGTTTTTCTTTTATCTTTAGGAAAGTTTCTTTCTTGTCCTACAAGGACTAGTATCTCCCCATGGGTATAAATATGTACACCCGGGGTTATTGTAATCTATCAACCCTCGATCAATACAATTCGGCGCTTCGCCACCTTTTTACTCTGTTACGGTTTCTTTATCAACCGGCGGAATTTGGCACCTGACGCGGGGCTGCATCGGCTATCGATCTCCGGCGAAAGGGTAAGTCCAATGTTCCGTCGGTTCAGGCAATTGTATCATCTACGTCGGCGTCGTTCAAGGCTGCATCAGTACATTCGATCTCTTGGATTGCTCTGGTTTGGATGATATATTTGTCTGGCTATTTATCATATGTCTTCTGTTAATCTAGTATTAGCATCTCGATTTAGTTTTATCGGCTGCTTCTCGTTTTAGGGTTTCTGCTGGTATCGACTAAATCGTCTTGCTAGATTAGATTAGCTTAGGCATCTACCACCCTGAAAATCAGTCAAGGGCTTGATCATCTAGATACCGTGTTTCTTTACATACTTAGTGCTGCATCAGTTGAGTTTGACCTACTAAGTCGTGCTTAGAACCATGGATCTCTAGCCTGCTTTTTGATTGCCGATAAGGGTTTCATCGGGGTTTCAGCCGATGAGTTATCTGGACGTTGCATCGGCTTATAAGGATTGCATATAAGTTGAATTTAGCCGATGACAACAAAGGTTTCACTGTTTAATCTAATCTTGTGGATTTTATTGCATTGGATCTATGTTAGATTTACTTCATCGGCTATGCTATGAATATATATAATCTCTCTCTTGAGGTGTTTTTAGACATAAGTGATTTATACTGTCTCGGCGCCCTGTCCGATCTATCCCAATCACTTGGTTTAAATATATTTTGAGATTTAGATTATGTATCATTGATATCTACAGCCGATCGAGTATGTCTAACTTTCGTTTCACTTTATCAAGTCATTGCTGATCTAATGCATGTTACATCAGCCGATTGGTTTCTATTGGATCATATTATTGCTATATTATCATCAGCCGATTGTCTCTTTGTCAAGTGTCAGAATCTACATTGAACACGTAGCCGATAGCTCAAAACCCTATCGCTATCGGCTGTTATCAGGATCGGCTGGAATTACTACATCGGCTATGTTGGCCGATCGGTTCTTTGATCTGTTGTTTGCATATCTTGTCAGTTGCAGGATCAAACTGACTGGCACGCCCGCATCTCACCAAGATTTGGACCTGCACTGGAGCTAAGCAGATCTCCCAGGCCAGTGTGTGTTTTTTGCATCAACAACTGGCTACCGGATTCACCAAGGCACGAGGGGGGGCTGCCCACTGCCTTTTGAGGGGTGGGGGCGAAACCTGCGGTGTGGTGCGCTTGGTTAAGCGGAGTTATGCGAAAGGTCTTGTCACGATTTCCCCCTTTGCAGTATCGTGGTGATACTTCGGGGCATGGTAACATGTGTGGAATCGTGTCTTGTGGGTACAGTTGCGCACCTCTGATCAGAGTAAAACTATTCGAATAGCCGTGCCCGCGGTTATGGGCGATCGACCAGATTCACCGTGATTAGTCCCATATGCTTAATTAATTTGATTTAAGGAACTGGTGTAGTTCAGGTGGAATGGTTGGGCCTGTTCAACGTGGTTGTAGCGTTGTTCAGTGGAGATTTAATATTGTTTTAATTAAACAACTGTTTTACTGTTTGAAAATATAAAGGTTTTCAACCGCTTTTCTGCAAAGAGCCACAAGCCTCCCTTTGTCTCCCCTGTGCATGTTTGCATCGTTGGTGTGGCTTGTTGAGTACGGTGGTTGTACTCAATCTTGCTTTTTTTTTCCCCTTTTCAGAAGTTTAGTACTTCTGAGTTGAAGATGAAGTTAGAGGACCAAGGCTCAGACCTCAGTTGAGTTTGCCTGTGGAGTGGAGCTGAAGCCCCGCTAGGATCGTCTCTTTCCGCTGCTGTTTTCTTTTTGGTGTGAGGACTAAGTGCCTCTGTTGTAAGTATTTATCGCTTTATTTACGTTTGGATCTGTTTATTGATTTGTCGTTTTGTGTACCCTGGTTGATGCCTGGACAGGGACTTAATACACAAAATGGTCTGGAAATTTGGGAAAATTTCCGGGCGTGACAGCTACCGCCCTAGTTTGGCCGACCCAGGATGACCTGTGTCGAGAAATCGAGAAGTTGAAATTGACCATGGTTCCCACCGGAAACCTTGCCAGTCTTACAGTGCAACCTACCCTAGAAACTCAAATTCGGGAAGCGCAACAAGAAGACGAGGGTATGAAAGAAATGAAGGATAAGATCCGTAAGAAAAGACTCAAAGGCTTCACCATCGACGACCAGGATACTGTTTGGTTCGGATCCCGCATCTGCGTACCAGCCAGAAAGGAATTAAAGGACCTCATTCTGAGAGAAGCTCATGAGTCTGCCTACTCCATCCATCCAGGGAGTACCAAGATGTACCAAGACATCAAGGAATACTTCTGGTGGGCTGGAATGAAGCGAGATGTTGCAGAGTATGTAGCCTTATGTGATATCTGTCAAAGAGTAAAGGCCGAACATCAGAAACCCGCCGGTTTGTTACAACCCCTCTGAATTTCCGAGTGGAAATGGGAAGAGATCGGTATGGATTTCATTACCAGTTTACCAAGGACCCCTAGTGGGTATGACTCCATCTGGGTAATCGTGGACCGTCTAACCAAAGCAGCTCACTTTGTACCAGTGAAAACCACCTATGATGGGAAAAAGCTGGCAGACCTGTACATGACCCATGTGGTTTGCCGATATGGTTGCCCAAAGAAGATTGTGTCGGATCGAGGCACCCAGTTTACCTCAAGATTCTGGCAACAGTTGCACGGGGCAATGGGTACCAACTTAAATTTCAGTACTGCCTATCACCCGCAGACAGATGGGCAAACAGAACGAGTTAACCAGATCCTGGAGGACATGCTTCGAGCGTGTGCCTTGGACTTTGAAGGCACATGGGATCGCTGTCTCCCTTACGCCGAGTTCTCGTACAACAACAGTTACCAATCCAGTATCCGGATGTCCCCTAATGAAGCCCTGTTTGGACGAAAGTGTCGCACCCCGTTGTGTTGGAACGAGGTAGGCGAAGCGCAAGTGTTTGGACCTGACGTGCTGAAGGAAGCTGAACAGCAAGTCAAGTTGATTTGAGACCGCCTGAAAACAGCTCAGACCCGACAGAAAAGCTATGCAGATAATCGGAGACGTGATCTCGAGTTTGCAGTAGGAGATCACGTGTACCTGCGAGTGTCTCCACTCCGTGGTCTAAAGAGGTTTGGAATGTCCGGCAAGTTAGCCCCTCGCTATATCGGCCCCTACCTCATCACCGCCAGACGCGGCGAAGTTGCCTACCAGCTCGAGCTACCAGAAGGACTGACAGATGTGCACAATGTGTTCCATGTGTCCCAGTTAAAGAAATGTCTTCGTGTTCCAGAGGAACAAGTTCCCTTGGGAAGCATAGAACTGGAGAAGAACCTAACCTATAAAGAGAGACCCATCAGAGTTCTTGAAGAGGCTGAACGTCAGACTCGAAGAAAGACCGTTAAGTTCTACAAGGTGCAGTGGAGCAACCACTCAGAGGATGAAGCAACTTGGGAACGCGAAGATCTTCTCCGTGCCCAGTTCCCGGAGCTGCTCCCTTAGGTGCTGAATCTCGGGGACGAGATTCTTGTTAGGGGGGTTGGTTTGTAACGCCCGTTTTGTCGCGGCGTTAGCGGGAAAACTAATTGCTAAAAACCCTATTTGCGAAAGTTTGCTCTTCGGTTGAGTCTTGTTGTGTGCCAAGGTCTCGTGTCTCCCCTCTCAGTTCAATCCCGGAGAAAACCGCGAAATCGGATTTCAAATCCGAGCCCTCAAACTCCTCCTTTCAATCTCTCAGGAAAAGTCTGGTTTACCTCCCTTTTACCCGGGCCGATTTTCCCCTTCGGCCTTTTGTCCCTCTCTTTCCCCCCCGGGCCGCCGCTGGCCCAGCCCCTCTCGGCCTGCCCCCCCTCCTTCTCCTCTCCTTCCTGGGCCGCCGCCGGCCTAGCCCCTTCGGCCTCGCCCCTCCCCGCTGGGCCGCGCCAGGCCGCTCGGCCCGCGCGCGCCTCGCACGTGCCCCGCACGCGCCAAGCCGAGAGAGAGCCAGCGCTCTCTCTCCCCGCACCCGCCACCGCCGTTCTCTCTCTCTCTCCCCCATCCCGTTCCGTCGCCGGCGCCGCTGGTCCCCTCGGCCCCGCCGCCTGCGCGCGTGCCGCCAAGGCGCTGAGCGCGCGCCCCTCTCCTCTCTCTCTTCCGCGCGCCCTTGCCCGAAGCGGCAAGGAGCGAGCCCCCCTTTTCCCCCTCTTTCTTCCCATTGTACCCGACCGGCCGGCGTCACCGCTGCCGCGCTTGGCCGCTAGCGCGGGAGCGCCAGCGCGGTCCCCTCGCCGCGCTCCACCGCCTCTCGGCCGCACCGCCTTTCCCCTCCCCGCGCCCTCGAACCGACCTAGCGCCCTACAAATCTCCACCCCCGCTCGGCCGCTTCTTTCCCCTCCGCCCGGCCGCCATTACCGCCTCCTGAGCTCGCCCCCTTCCCGCTGCCGCCGCCACCCTCGTCGCCCGCCGCCGCCGCCGCCGAGGGCTCCCGAAGGAGCTTCGGGCGCCATCTCCGCCGCCCTCTTCCTCGGCCCGGAGCCGCGCCGCGCACCCCACCATCGCCCTCTTCCCCGGCTCACCGCCCCGCCGCGGTAAGCCCCTCTCCTCCTCAATCTTCCCCTCTTTCGTCGGTTTAGGCCGCTAGACAACCGTAGAACTCCCCCTCTCGTGCCTTGGTGAATCCGGCAGCCAGCCGTCGTCGCTCCCCCGCCCTCTCCCCGAACCGCCGTGGCCGTCGCCTTCTCCTCCGCCCTCTCCCCGAATCGCCGTGGCCGCCGTCGCACCGCGCCGTCGCCAGCCGCCGTCGCTCCCCCGCGGCCCGATCCGAGCCAACGGCTCGATTCCTCTGTCTCCCTTCTTGCCCCGGCGCCACTCCCCGTCGCCGGCCTCGCACCGCGCCGCATGAAACCCCCTCCGCCGTCGCCGCCGTCGCCCGGCGCCTTCTCCCCTTTTTTTTGCCCGGCCGGCCTACGTGGCCGCCACGCAGGCGCCACACAAGCGCCAGCCGGCGCACTCCCTTTTTCCCCTCCGTGCGCTCGGTCTGCGTAGACCGCGCCGCTGCCAGGCGGGTCCCGCCCTAGCGCCGCGTGACGGGCACGGTCCACCGGATCGGCCGTCCGCGTAGGCCGCGGCCTGCCTCGGCCCATCGGCCTCGCTCCCGCTAGGCCCATCGGCCCCCCCTCTCGCGCATCGGCCGGGTCGCGATTGCCAGGCTGGCCATTTGGGCCTCCTTGGCCGATCGGCCCAGTCGGCCCCTCGGCCACTCGGCCTTTTCGCTCGTGGGCCGCGCCCTCAAGTGCCGGCCTGCTCGGCCCCTCGGCCATCGGCCTCCGGCCCATCGGCCTCCCCCCTCGCGCGCCGATCGGCCTAAGGCCGACCCCTTCGGGCCGCTGGCCCATTAATTAGGCCGCGCCCATTCAAATCCTTTGGGCTGCCCTTAGCCGCCCAAAATAAAGTCCAATTTCAGTCCCTCCTTCTTTTCTTTTCCAGGGAATTATTAATTCCTTTTCTTTATTCCAGAAAATCCTTTAATCTTCGGAAATTCATATCTTTTCAACCGCTCGTCCGACTAACTCCGTTCCACTTCCAAAATTTCTCAAAAATCGAGATCTATCCAATGGCATGCTTAGTAGTCTTTAATAGGGCTTCTTTTGTTGCTTTGTTGAGTCGTCTCGTTTCGCGTGTAGTCTTGGAGCCCGAAGACCCGCAGTGCGCGGATTTCGAGGAAGAAGCTCAAGATCTCGAGCAAGGCAAGTCACCTTTGATCAATTGAACCTATAATTTAAATTAAGTATTTTGATTCCGCAAACTATGCATGTTTAGGTTACACTTGGCACTTGGCCTCGGTTTGCAATATAACCGTCAGGCCCTACCCATTTGCTGCATTCACCTTCCTTGATATTTGGATACCCTAACACCCTTGTCACCCCTCAGGTGATGCCTCGGTATCCGTACCTCGCGTACGAATATCGGGACTCTCCTCAAACTTTAAAATTGACCACCTGGGTAAAACCTGAGTTTACGAAATGCTTGGAAAACCCGACACTTGGGTCGGTGTCTTGAAAACAAAGTGAGTTTCTAAAACTCGCGGTACGGGAGACGTACTGGAGGTACGGTCTGCCCGTTCTCGCTCTAAGGACCGATTCCTTGGGAATTACATCCAAGCATATGTCAAGTACGACCACATGGGTGATATGGGACGCCCCTGGCTGAGTAACTAGCTAGGCCAGGGAAATCTTGATGCCAAGGGACAAGTGGATTCGCCGGGGTGGTGTCGGGGAGGACCCCTGGGCTTCCTGGCACAGTATGGTCTGGGACCTAACCTGGTGTTGGTCCGTGGGACCCCTCCCGTTGGCATAAGGTAACCCTGAGTCGGCTTTCGAAATGCCTTGTCGTGAAAGCCTCAAGGTCGCCAGACGTGACCAAGGGTCGCGGGCTGGGTGATTCGGGGTTAGTAACGTCGTGTGGGTAAAGTGTACCCCCTCTGCAGAGGTTAACAACTGTTCGAACAGCCGTGCCCACGGTCATGGGCGGATGTGAGGTGATTCCTTAGCGTAGTTTTAATGTACCCCTTGTGAACTGCTGTTGGTGTGAGGCTTTCCGTTCTGTGCTTGGTTTAAGGCTATTGAAGCAGCCGGAGTCAGTGACGATTGGCAGGGAGCCTCTCGTACCGATGTGTTGACTTGTGGCTGTTGAAGCAGTCGGAGTCGGGGACGATTGGCAGGGAGCCTCTCGTACCGGCATGTGTGAGTTGTGGCTGTTGGTGCAGCCGGGTCGGTGAACGAATGGCAGGGAGCCTCTCGTGCCGACAAGAATCAATTGATACAATTTCACTGCTCCGGCCGGATGAGATGCACTTTCTCGTCCGTGCCGTCAAGAAGCACTCACTTAGTTGTTTCTGAAAGTCTTAAACTAAAATCAATTGTGCAAAACAACTGGCTTTCCCTTGAAGCTTGCATTAAACACTTAATTCCCCTGACTTGCTGAGTACTCCCGTACTCACCCTTGCTCTATAAAATTAAACCCCCCTCCCAGTTCTCGAAGATGAAGAGGTGGACCCTGCTGATGAAGAGTTCTTCCAGGAACAAGCCGACTTCGAGCAGTAGTAGGGTTTCGGCCTTCCCCCAAGGCTTTGCTTGTGGCTTAGGGCTAGTCTCCGCTTTCCGCTTCCGCCTTTTTGTAATGCTGTTGTGAACTCGGGTTCTGCCCGCAGTTCCAACCTTGGTTGTAATCCTACTCTTAATAAAGAGACCGCTGTTGTTGTGATATTCTGTCTTCCTGTTGTACCAGCGCTATTTCCTGGGACTGGTACAGGCATACAGGTTAATTTGGATCGCCTTATACTGGTCTCCGTTCGGGGCTAGTTTGGGGCGTGACAGCACCCCAATGAACATCTCGCACAGGTGTGCGAAGATTGCCAGCGTCATCACCGCGTTGGGGGTGAGGTGCGCCATCTGGAGGCCGTAGAACTCCAGAACGTCCATAAAGAATGTGGAAAACGGCGGGATCAAGCCCGCCATGGCAAAAGAAAGGAAGAAGACGGACCGCTCCGGGTAGTGCGGCGCCGGGCGTCCCTCGCCCAGCGCGACCACCTCCCAGGTGGTAGATTCCGGCATGAACCGGCGCGGTAGCCCGGCCTGCCTCTCGCTGGTGATGCGGGAAGGCGGCAGCGCGCTGCCGTCAAGCGGCGCGGAGCTCCGCGTCATGGCGCCGGCGGAGGGGGAGCTTGAGGACGAGAGCGCGTGGCGAGAGAAAGGCGAGAGAAACGAGAGAGCTAGAGCATGGATGGCAAAGGCAAGGAAAAAGTGGCGAGAGGAAGGAAACGAATCCCTTCCTGGGCGCCCTTTATGCCCTTGCCTCCGCCGCGCTCGGCTCCTCGTTTCCCGCGCCCATCTCCTTGCCCCCTTGTTTCTCACACCCACGCCTCCACTAACCCCACTCACCCGCTTACGGCGCACGCGTCAGTCGTGCGACCGTGGCGGTCGAGGAGGGGCAGATCGTGTGCGCATTAATCGTGCTCGGTTACCGCGAAAAGCGCCAATCATTACGTCCCCAGGCAAAGTGGACCGACGTATCCCGATCCACGCGCTGCCTCGAGTAATGTTGCGGTTACAAGAAGACCGCTCATGAATGTCGACTGGCATTCTTCACCGATATGCGCGGCTCACGACCGTAGGAGTCCTTCTCGCCTTTGGGGGCCGGTCCCACCTGTCACCAGGCCCGAGGGATGGCGCCAAGCCTGGGTGCCCCCCCGAGTGTGGCCACCCGGGCGTGACGCCGGGGGCTACTGTCGGTGACATGGGACCGAGGGTATCAAGACCAAAGGGAAGGACGGCCACAGGGATCCACGTGGCCCGTCCCCCTGGAGGGGTCGGGCCCGAGGGTGACATGGCGGCTGCCCTTCCGGTTTCCCCCCGGGGTCGGGTCGCTCCCGTTTCTGCCCCGAGGCCTGGGGCGCCCCGACCCCTGTGGCTTTGGTGCCACGTGCGCAGGTTAGGTGAGCACGGCTGAGCTCACCTAACCACATTTATAGCGGTTCAGACGGGCGCACTACGCCGCATTTTATGCGGCGTGGCGCGTGCATGTCCGGTCCGTGACTGGTCACGGAGAGTGACTGGTCGCAGACCGGTCAGATCGCGGGTTAGGTGGTGGCAGGATGCCTGTGCGTCGCACGCGCGCCAGGCGGCCTGCTGCACGCCTCGCCCCGTCCCGTCGGAATGATGAGAGCCCTCTGTCTCTCGTCTCTCAGCCGGAGTTGGTATGCCAACTCCCGGAGTTGGTATGTCAGCTCCGGTCAGATGCTTTCCCGATTCCGGTGCAGGCGAGACACAGAAGTCGCCCGCCATTTAATAAAGGTTGAAACGGGCGTCCCCCGGAGGAGTCGGCTGACCGAGCGAAGGCGTGCTGCGGCGTCTGTCAGAGGCTGCTTCCGGCGATAGGATAACCCTAAATGTAAAAGAATGTCTTTTTTCTTAGGCAGCTCATGGCTCATGTGGTAGCCCCTGGCCATATAAAAGGAGGTCCAGGCCTAAGAAAAGGGGGAGACTCTCTCAGGATTCCATTATACTTTCAGATCTACCAGAACACAGGAGTAGGGTATTACGCTTCTTAGCGGCCCGAACCTGTCTAAATCGCCTGCGTCCACGCGTTTTCTTTTTTCTCGCGGGGATCCCACAGATCAGGGGCGAAGAATTTCACCTTGCACCCCCGGCCGAACCGGCAAAAGGGGGCCTGCGCGGTCTCCCGGTGAGGGGCTTCATTCTCCGTCACTATGGGTTGGCCCCACCCAGTCCATGTGACTGGCTTGTGGGCCTCATATCCTATGCATGGCACAACCGCGTCACCCTTTCCTATGCCGCTCGTCAACAGGAGAAATGGGGAGGCAGAGAAGGATTTCTCTGCCGCTTGCCAGCACGGCTAGCGGGAGTTTTTAGGGCCGACAATATGACCCTCTAGTTAGGCCATGACAGGACTCGGCTTGCACACTCCTGTAATCATGGGACCCATATGTAAATTGCTGGCACCTATGATATCTTCTATAGCTATAAAAAGAGGACCAAGACCACATGGGGTTCGAATAGATTAGCACCCTTGCTGACTACAGCATCCAGAAAGAGTCCATCTAGTTAGAATTAAAAAAAAAACTCTTAGGGGAGTAGCTAGAATCGAGAAAGAACATATTCACACATTGTAATTTTTGGTAGCCACGGATCGAGGCAATATCACAAGTAGGGTGTTACACTTATGAGTGGCTCGAACATGTCTACCTCATTTTTTATATTTCGTTAATAACCGACCTCGCGCATCTGCCCTCTGGCCGAATCTCGAGGGGAAGGGGCACTGTTTCCCCGCTTGACAAGCTCGGGCTCTAACAGTGACTAAAAGAGTTTTCCCTATAGTCGGTACGGTTTGGCTTGCACTCTAGTCTAGCGCCCTGTCAAGGAGAAACACTTTTACATAGTCTTAAACCTATTTCAACATCACGTTAAGAACCGAATTTGTTGGGCCTACGTCTCACACTCTCACGATGACAGCAGCGAGCAGGCGGCATCGCACTGTGCATGACGCACAAGATCACACGGCACGTCCCACTCCCACTCCCATCACGCTACAACCAGCGCGAGCCACACCGCCGCACGCAGAGCTCGGCACTGCGGCGAACGAAAAATCTTCGAAGAGTGCGTGGGCTGAGCGTGGCTTCGTGCATGCCATGGCCGGCGCAGCGCGAAATGGGTGTCCGAGACGTCACGGCGTGCCACAGACCGATCGATATAGTGACTGGTTTTATTACTGGCGCGCTAATTATGACATGCGACATCGACGCTTGCCGCTTGGCCTCGGCCCGGCGAGAAAAATACATTGACGCTAGCTTGACCTGTTGCCTCTAAGCTCCGGCTATAAATCCCACCATTCAAGTTTCATGAAATAATTACTGGTCGCCGTCTTATAATAAATTTTATTTTCACATATCACACACATAATAATTTTAAAAAAAGCTATAATACTCTGTCACTTTGTTAAATCCTAATACAATTTTTTTTTCAGATCAACTATATATGTGTGGCATGTTTTTTTTGGCTGAAAGCAGTCAGATATCTGACCCTTGATGGCTTAATCTATGGTGTGATATATGCTTGATTCCGTTACTGGTGGAGTTGCAGCTTTCTTTTCTCCGTTAATCCCTTACCCTTTTTTGATTAGCATCTTTTTTATGATTGTTGTTAATTACATACTAATTACAATATCAGTAATTAGTATACATGTTAGTTACACTATAATTACATCCTACTTACACTATAGTTACATACTAATTGCATATGTAATTTTGAAACTTACAGCGTAAATACATTAAAATTATATATGTAATTTTGAGACTTACAATGTAAATACATGCTGGCTATTTTTTCATAAAAAAATATGGCGATATATATATAGGCAGTCCCATTTTTTTATCTACTCCCTATAATTTATTTTCTATTTTCACAAGCAATAAAATGATTTGTTGAAAATAAACTTATTTTGGTAGATACTGAAAAGGCCAAAATAATCTTATTCCGGGATGGGATGGAGATTGTAAGACAGTAAGTAGCAACTGAGTTACTAAGCCAGGAGGAATAACGTAACACAGAGTCTGAATGAAACAATCTCCCTTCTCTCTCGTCACCACTGCATTTCACTTCCATTCTGCTTCTCCTCCAGGATGTGTCCGTCGCCTATTAGCAACGGCCAGGTCCATCTCCGTCCCTTGAATTCAGAGACTGGAACAATGGCGCCGCCCTGCTCTGCTCTCGTTCTTCCTTGCCTGCTTGTCATAGCCATGGCCGCTCTGCAAAGTGCTGTGGTATTTGCCGGCGCCGCCGATACCGTCGCCGCCAAACGCCCTTTGTCCGGCAGCCAGAGTCCCCTGGTGTCCAAGCGTCGCAAGTTCGCGCTCGGTTTCTTCCAGCCAGGTACTGCCAGCATGCTATGTGTGTTGTTTCCGGCTTTGAATTGTTTGTGTTACAAAGAACAGAGTTGAGTAGGGAAAAAATTAGTAGGTATAGCCTTTTTCCGGAGGAAATATGTCGGTACTTTAATTTCTAACATTCCAAATATGTTGGGAGCGAGATAGTAGCGACAAGAAAGAAAATAACGTAACAAAGTTCATAGTTACTGTGATCCTCCCGGTTATAAATATTGACATGCAGACAATATTTGGTTAAACTTTTAAACCTTTGACCATCGATCAAATGTTTAATTTTGAAAACTGGTATATATGCCTTGCAAAATACTATTATGATAAATTCATTATATTTTATAGACTTCTTAATATAAAATTAATGGTCAAAGCTTCGAGAGTTTGACTGAATTTTGTCCTACACAGTAAATATTTATAACCGGAGAGAGTACGTATGATTTTCCACAACCACAAAACATGAGTTATTGTGGTGCAGAACAACTTCGAATGAGAGGAGAATAATTTTGTCAACTTCCTTTTCTCTTAAGAACTACTCTTTCAAGTACAAACATGTCTCTTTTGAGTCAAACTTTTAGTCTTATTAAATATTTATTGGATACACGAAGATTATACACCTAGATTCCTTTGAAAGATACCTTCTTAATATTGTAATTTATTGGTTATCGAGTGTATTATTTTGAATTCGCTTGCAACGGTACAAACTACTACTCCTACAGTGTCAACAGTGAAAAGGGAAAAGCATTTAAGCTTTCGATTTGGTTCAAATTATAATGTTGTACTTTGATTGTAATAACTGTATTATAGTTACTACAAATTACTACTGGTATGAGATTTACGCTTTTGATTCTTGTGGACGTAGTTTAGCATTTACTAAGAGGTACTACTCCTTTTGATGTGCAACAGAAAACTCACAGCATTGGTACCTTGGCATCTGGTACAACCAAATTTCCAAACAGACACCTGTCTGGGTTGCAAACAGGGACTCCTCAATCTCGAATCCGGACGCCTCACAACTAACCATAGCAACCGACGGCAACATGGTATTACTCGACAATTCAAGAACTGCAATTTGGTCCACGAACATCTCCAAGATCGCCTCCAATTGCACGGTCGGTGTCATCCTCGACACCGGCAACCTTGTGCTGGCAGACGCATCGAACACCTCCATCATCCTCTGGCAGAGCTTCGACCATTTCGGCAACACCTGGCTCCCCGGCGGCAAGCTTGGCCGGAACAAGAAGCTCGCCAGCGTGAGCACTGGTCTAGTCGCATGGAAGGCACGCAATGACCCAGCTCCAGGCGTCTTCTCCCTCGAGCTGGACCCGAACGGGACGAGCCAATACCTGCTCGAATGGAACAACAGGCAGCTGTACTGGACGAGCGGCAACTGGACCGGTCGCATATTCGCCGACGTGCCGGAGATGACCGGCTGCTACCCGAGCTCGACGTACACCTTCGACTACGTCAATGGCGAGAGCGAGAGCGAGAGCTACTTCGTGTACGACCTCAAGGACGAATCCGTCCTCACGAGGTTCTTCCTGAGCGAGATGGGGCAGATCCAGTTCTTGACATGGATTTACGCAGCCAAGGACTGGATGCCGTTTTGGTCACAGCCCAAGGTGAAGTGCGACGTGTACTCGCTGTGTGGGCCGTTCAGTGTCTGCACCGAGAACGCACTGACATCCTGTAGCTGCCTCCGGGGATTCAGCGAGCAGAACGTTGGCGAATGGTTGCAGGGAGATCACACTTCAGGGTGCAGAAGAAACGTCGAGCTGCAGTGTAGCAGCAACGGCTCGGTGATGGGGAGGACTGATGGGTTCTACACGATGGCTAACGTGAGGTTACCAAGCAACGCAGAGAGTGTGGTGGCCACAAGTACTGATCAGTGTGAGCAAGCATGCCTAAGAAGTTGTTCTTGCACTGCTTACTCCTACAAAGGCAGCTGCTCACTGTGGCATGGAGACCTCATCAACCTGCAGGATGTGTCTGCCATTAGTAGCCAAGGAAGCAGCACTGTTTTGATTCGCTTGGCCGCTTCAGAAATTTCTGGTCAGAAGCAGAAGCACACCAAGAACTTGATCACTCTTGCCATCGTTGCTACTAGTGTTCTACTACTCATGATATCTGTTTCGGTTTTCATCTTCAGAAGAAGAATGGTAAAGGAAATGACAAGAGTGGAAGGTTCCTTGGTCGCATTCACATACCGTGACCTGAAATCTGTGACCAAAAATTTCTCCGAGAAGCTTGGCGGAGGCGCCTTCGGTTCAGTGTTCAAAGGGTCGTTACCTGATGCAACCATGGTGGCCGTGAAAAAGCTCGAAGGTTTTCGTCAGGGGGAGAAGCAGTTTCGCGCGGAGGTGAGCACGATTGGCAACATCCAACACGTCAACCTGATTCGATTGCTCGGGTTTTGTTCGGAGAAATCGCGAAGACTACTCGTCTACGAGTACATGCCAAATGGTTCACTGGACAAGCATCTTTTTGGAAGTAAAGAACATGTCTTGAGTTGGGACACGAGGTACAAGATTGCTCTTGGAATGGCGAGGGGATTAGACTATCTCCACGAGAAATGCAGGGATTGCATCATACACTGCGACATCAAGCCAGAAAACATACTGCTCGACGACTCGTTTGCTCCCAAGGTTGCCGACTTCGGCCTCGCCAAGCTCATGGGCCGCGACATCAGCCGCGTGCTGACCACGGCGAGGGGCACGGTGGGGTACATCGCGCCGGAGTGGATCGCCGGCACGGCCGTGACGGCGAAGGCGGACGTGTTCAGCTACGGCATGACGCTGCTCGAGATCGTGTCCGGGCGGAGGAACGTGCAGGGACGGAGGAGGCAGGAGCAGCAGGACGGCGCGGCGGCGGACCGCCCGTTCCCGTTGGTGGCGGCGGGCAGGCTCATCGGCGGCGGAGGCCGGCGGGAGGAGCTGATCAGCGCCGTGGTGGACGGATGGCTGGGCGGCGACGCCGACATGAGCGAGGTGGAGAGAGCATGCAGGGTGGCGTGCTGGTGCATCCAGGACGACGAGAACGCGAGGCCGGCCATGGCGATGGTGGTGCAGGTGCTCGAAGGGCTCGTGGAGATCGGCGTCCCCCCGGTTCCGAGATCACTTCAACTCCTCGCGGACTTCGCTGATCAATCAAATTACTTGCAGTTCTTCTCCGATGTATTACCGTCAAATTGATGTCCTTGCAGGTGCAGGTGAGGCGAGCCTGAGTTTGGCCTGCTTCAAAGCTCTCTTTCCACATTGTCGTTGACAAGTGTTATCTCTTTTTGTTGCAGTTTTTTTAACAGGACAATTGTTATCTCTCTTTTGTTGCAGTTTTTTTAACAGGTTTTTTTTTTGGGCGAGCAGACATTGGTTATGTTGTGGATTTAATCTTCATCATTTTTTTACACCGTAAGCACCGTATTCTGAAAGAAGGAAAATATATTACCGGACGTAGTTTTTGTTCATAACAATTACTAAGAACTGAGAAAAGGGATGTGGTTTTTAGCGGATTGGCTAAATTTCTTGTTCATAGCAATCACTAAGAATTGAAAAAAGGAAAGCGGATTTGCTAAATTTCTGTCGATAAAAAATAGAAAGAAAAACTTTTGATTTTTTATCCGTTAGATTTGTTTCAAGATTCATGTTGACATGATAGAGAACAAATTCACGAAAAATTTCGTGGGCACACTCATGCGGGATCAAACTCAGGAACTCATATTCACATGCAATGTGCACTAGGCACTTGCACAATCATAAGATTTTGAAAATTTTGTGTAAGTTATATACAAGTTACATTATAGTTACATATCAGTTACATGTAATTACATAGTTATACTATAAGTACATTTGAAAGGTTCTAAAGGAATTTTCTTTTGAAAGTTATATAGCTAGTCCCATTGATATAGCTATATTTAAGACAAATTTGAATTTTTGGAACAAAAGGTATAGCACACTCAGGGGCTTTGAGACACGGTCATGACATGAGCTACAACTTGCGAAGCAGGTTCAAACAGAAAATGCCTCCCTAAGGGTTTGTACCCCGAGAGGGTTTATTCTTCCCTAGTTAATCAGAGCGATGAGATGTAGCCCTGACATCCTCATCCGTCTACCTCGGGTGCCCTTTCCATAATAGGGATTGGCCATGACCACCCCATAATGAGAATCCACGCTTCTATAGGTCTAGGAATATACCAAATAGATTAGTGGCCCAACATCATTATAAATAAAACCGTCGTAGAAGGGTTGAATTGTAATTGCGCATGTCGTCTTGGCCCTATATAAATGTAACACGTAGTCATCTTCCCATCTTATCTTACTGCTCAACTCTGTAATCTTGAGACCTTGATCTCGAGGGTTTTTGCTACGCTCATTGGTGCAAGGTTTTGCGCCAACAATGATAGAGTCACGAATGCATTACAAATCCTGATGCTCACAAATATCACATATACTCGAGTAAGCTTTTATGAGAATTTTAGTAAGATCATGGAATTTTTATTGGTCTTCATTTTTTTAAAATTTGTGTTGGGTTCCTACCCCTTTCATTCACAGGGGTCCATTCACAGGTATGTACGTGTTATGAGGTGTTGTACATGTGTGCAACTTGTTTTCATTAATTGAAAAAAAATCACGTGCGCAACTAAAAGGGCAAGGAAGGAATAGAAACAAACTCAGTTCAAAGCTGCGGAGACAAAACAAACTCAATTGCAAGTGACAGTTTTTCTTTAAAGAAAGAAATTAACCGCTGTATTCAATCTCGAATGGTTGTAATCATCAACCCAGAGCATCCTGAAGAAACCTGTTGCTCCTCCCAGAACCACCACATTATTCCACGACACTTCAACGTACAACCAAAAAAAAAAAAACGACACGTATATATCACACGTTCTGCGTGACGCCGCTGGGCGCGGCCTTGTTGTTGTGGTGCGTGTCGTTGTTGTCGGAGTACCAGCCGTGCTTGGTGGAGTCGTACTTCTCGCCGTCCCCCCACAGCGCGTACGCCTCCTCGCCGTGCACGGCGTCGTCGCCGATGGCGAGCTCCTCCTCGGGCATCCGGAGCGGCACCACCACGCGGACGGCGAGGCACACGAGGCTGGTCACCACCACGTTCCAGCAGATGATGAACAGGGCGCCCGCCACCTGCCGCGCGAACTGGAGCCCGCCGCCGCCGCCGCGGTAGAAGGCGCCGCGGGAGTTGGTCACCGGGAGGAAGAGGGAGCACAGGACGGGCTCCGCGAAGAGACCCGTGGTGGCGCCGCCGAGGAAGCCCGCAACTGCGTGGGTGTGGAAGACGCCCAGGGTGTCGTCCACCTGCTGCAGGAGGCGCGACTTCTTATGCACCACCATCATCGTGAACCACGGGATGCTGCCGGAGAGGATGCCCATCACGATTGCCGCCCAACCCTGCACCAGACCTGATCGACCATGCATATGCAGACGCCGTCAAGACGGATCAGCTGGGAAAGTCTATTCATATTCATCTCTTTAGGAAACTTTTTACGTATCGCTTAAAAAGTTTATAAATAAGTATTTAAAAAAAAATAGTTATCAATACATGATATGTCACTTCACAAATTTACACAAATTTACAGGATCAAATTCAATTTATACGCGTACAAAAAAAATAACAAATTTAACTATGAATAGAATACATAATTCGCAGTTAAATTTATTATTTTCTTCTAATTGTATAAGTCGAATTTAAACTTGTATGATTGTGAAATAACATATAACATATGGATATACTACCTCTGTTTTGTCTTAGAATTTTTTTATAGTCAAACTCTGTCAAGTTTGACTAAATCTATAAAAAAATTATAATAATATTTGTAACATAAAACAAATATATTATCAAATTATATTTAATATTACATTTAATGAAATTAATTTGATGTTATAAATGTTACTAATTTTGTCTATAAACTTGATCAAACTTATAAAAGTTTAAATATGAAAAAAATCAAAGCGACTTATAATATGAGATAGATGGAGTATCTTGCTATTTTTTTAAAAAAAAATAATAACCTTTTAAAAGATATATACACAAAATGAGAGGATGTCACTCTCGAGGGACCAAAATCGGTGTCCGGATCAGTGTGTAGAAGAAGAAGCATGCGTGGTGCCAACGTGCAAGCGATCAGCGCATGCATGGTGGTGATGGTACCTGCGCCGGGAGTGATGCAGACGAGGCCGGTGATCATGCCCTGGACGGCGCCGATGACGGAGGGTTTCTTGAAGAAGATGACGTCGAGGCAGGTCCAGACGAGGAGGCTGGTGGCGGCGCAGATGTTGGTGTTGAGCACGGCGAGCGAGGAGTCGATGTTGGCGGAGTACGGGTCGCCGCCGTTGAACCCTGCCCACCCCATCCACAGTATGCCGGCGCCGGTGAGCATGAGGAGCACGTTGTTCGGCGGGAACCTCTCCCTGTCCTTGGTCGACCTGGGCCCCACCCAGTACGCCGCGGTGAAGCCGGCGACCCCCGACGAGAGGTGGATGACGTAGCCGCCGGAGTAGTCCATGACGCCCCAGTGGAAGAGGAAGCCGCCGCCCCAGAGCGAGAATGCGCCGACGGTGTAGGAGAAGGTGAGCCAGAGCGGGACGAAGAGCATCCACGCCTTGATGTTCATCCGCCCCAGCAGCGAGCCGGCGAGGAGGATGAGCGTGATGGCGGCAAACACGCACTGAAAGTACACCATGGTGGCCATCGGGTAGAGCGGGTTCACCCATGGCGTCTCCACGGTGGCGCCGTCCTTGTAGAACTGTGTCGTCTGCGGCAGCACGGCCTGGGCGAGGAGGAAGCTCTGGCCGAGCGCCGGCCGCGCCTTGCCCCAGAACGGGAGGAGCTTGTGCCCGAACGACATGTTGTATCCCCAGGTGACCCAGCACAGCCACACGGCGGCGAAGGCGTAGAGCGCCATGAACGCCGAGTTCACCGCCCACTTCTTCTTCACGATGCTGCCGTACAGGATCACCAGGCCCGGCACGCTCTGCATCCCCACCAGCGTCGCCGAGATCATCTGCCACGCGTTGTCGCCCTTATTCAGCCACTCCGGCACCGCCATCCCCGACGGCTGGTACGCCACCGACATGTTGAACGCGTCCGCCGACATCGTGGCGCGCGTACGTAGTAGAAGCTCGCTCGACGACGACTACGGTGGCTGGCCGGCTGGCTGGAGATCGGGGCGGTGGTGAAGCTAGGAGAGGCTTACGGCGAGATATATATAGGGTGAGGCGCCGGCGGCGAGAGAGAATAGAATGGTGAGTGACACGAGGGAGAGCCTAGTGATCAACGAGCACAGCTGGGGCTCTGGAGATCGGCGAGGGAAAATCCAAGCGCGCGGCTTTGGGATTGGGCATCGGTTGGCAAGAGAAATGGAGGAGTACGCGTCCTACTGGCTGGCTGTACTGATGCTCCCTTATCTCCGCTAAGATTCACGCGAAGACTCGTAGTCTAGTACTACTCCTGTTCGTCTTGTGTGCTTCTGGACTTGTGAATGTTTGTTTGGCTGGTTAAGGATTTTCCTCGGCCTGGCTGGATGCTCTTGTCCTGGGTATACAACTGTACTTTAGCCACTGCCCTCTTTCATTTTTAAATTGTTCTAAAAAATGGAGTAAATTTCCATCCGGATCCTCTATTCTGAGTTTATCTTAGTGTCAGACTGTCAGTCTTTCACGATTGTACAGAATGAAAGAGGATTAATGCATGATAAAGAGAGATTCTATGTACAGGATTTCAGGCTGACGAGTTGTACCTGCGATCGTCAGAAGTTCAGAACAGGCCGAGAAACGATGATTGGCAAGCTAGGATTTTGGTTTAAGTCGACTGGGCCTTTTGCTGTCCAGGAGTGGGTTGTTTGCTTCGCATACGGCTAAACGTAGCAGCACACGTGGCAGCATATGGTTGTCTGACCTCGTAGTGCGTTGGGTGAAACGCATCGCCTCTGCTCCTCCAGTCCTGCTTCCATATTGCAGCACTAGCAGTTTGCTGATCTGACCAATACAATGAGAATATGAGATCCAAGGTCGTTTTCACTTTTCAGCAGTTGGTTGAATATTCTTGGATGGCATATGCATCTGATCTGCTACAGGAGTTTAGAAGGGGAGATTCAACAGCAAGATTACAAGGTCGTCACCAAGTCTCCCACTATTTTACAGTGTCACTTTGATGGCTGCAAACTTTGCCGTACCAAAAGCTCCCACGGGATGGAGTGCAATGAGTGCTACATCCAGTCCTGCACGAGGATTCTGGGAGCTCCACGGCCGAAAGCTACAGCAAATATGAGTCCACCATTGCTTTTCATTCCACGAGATTAAGCCCTCTTCGATTCAAGGGGAAATCATAAGATTTTTGAAGGATTTCACTCCTATTAGATTTTTTTTCCTATATAACCCTTTGAATTAAAGAAATGAATCCTATGAAACCCTATGAAATTCGTATGAAATATCTCATTTCATATAAGTTTTGAAGAAGTTTTGAAGAAAGTTTAGCAAGATATCCAACCTCTTGAAATTTTTTTAAAAGTCTATGTTTCTCATCCGATTCCTATATTTTTTCTGCGGTTCAATCAAATGATCATTTTTGTGTTTTTTCTCTGTTTTATAATTCTCTGTTTTACACTTATATTCCTGTCAGAATCTTATGTTTTTTATATTTTTTTATTTTTTCATTTCTACGATTCAAAAGGGCCTATAAGGTTTGGAGAACCCTGACCTCCATGGTGCATTCCAAAGGCTTTGTTAACACCTTGGATCACAGATTAATGTGAACAGCAACCTTGCCAACTCTCTCAATCAAGCTTTATCCAGTTCGTGATTCAGAAAAAGTTCAGGGCTACTGCACAACACCACGAGACACTCATGCCGCCATGGAAAGTCTGTACTCTGTACAAGACAACAGATATGTTTCAGGGGCATCGGAAAGAACTCGTCTGCAAGAATATACCATTATAATCTAAATTAACAGAAGTCAACATCATCTCAGGTAGATCATTTGCACGTATGATTACAAAAAACACAAAAGCGACATCTACAATCATATTTGGAGGACCCACTCGTCAATTGCAAGGCCGGCAGAAAGTGACCATTGCTGTTAATATCTTCCATTTCACCTTCATCCGCAGATTGTATAGTTTGTGTTAAACTAGTACATCAGCTGCTATGCTCGATTGACAAACAACAATTGATAAAAAGTGGAAAAAGCACAATGCTAGCGACCTAGCATGGACAAGAAGATGACTATACCAACTACGATAACGCAATAAAGTGTTTAAGTATACTTAGGGATCACCAAGAAGGGTGCGTATCTTGCTATTAGTGGCAACAAGCACTAGCTGGAACAAAAAGAAAAGTAAAATAAAAATGACAGCTAGGAACTCAAGTAGAAACTCACAAAATAAGAAGTTAAGAACAAGTCCATATGTAGCAGGCACACAAAGATTCACAGCATCAAATGTGATGTTAGACAAAGTTCTCATAGTACTTGACAATGTGACAAATAAGAGAAGCCATCTAGTAACAAGGGAAAAAAAAAGAACATAAGCACAATCAGAACTAACTTCCGAACCTTCATGAGTTTGAGGTGGCCTTGAATAAACCAACAAGTAAATCTAGGTCGTATTTTATGTCCAATCTACATAAATATTCCCATATTTTATTTTAACCATAAATCTCCTCATTTTCTGGCACTGAGATTAGCCCCAATCTACATAAGTTATATCTAACAGAGAAAGCAGCTCGCATAATGTGAGCTGCAGCTGCCGCACGACTATGAAGGAAATACCTGATAAATTGGTGCCTTTCAAGCATAATACCTTTAAATTCCCCCGTCTACTGTTTTCAGACATCCACTTCCTAATGGCCACGCAGAAATGGAAAAGTCGTGTTTTAAAACAATCAGACAATAGTCAAACTTGCGTGACATCAGTATAATGCAGCCATTAGGCCAGATAAAGAAGCTTGGCTTGCTTTTCCCAGCAGTCAATACAGAGTATAGTTCCAAGTCCAACTATGCTGTGCCAGACATCAAAAGCCAAGACAAACGGTGACCTGATCATTTTGCTTAACTGTCAGATTCATGTATTATAAATGGCATGATTTTTCTGCTATTGCTAAAATGATGACATTTTGTGAGTTTATGTTTGGGCTTTAGTATGGAAAATAATATATTAGAGCAAAGTACGATCGACTAACGGAAGCTGTGCATAAAGGGAAGTGAGAAAACACAGTAAACTTCAAAATAATATGACAGTTGCATATTGTTAACACAAAAATTTGGTAAGCCCCAAAGTCATCATCGGCTTCGAAATCGTATTGGCTTCAGAGTCCTGGAATTAGCCGATGGACATATTAAGTTGTCAGTAGTTGGATTATTGATGGATTCGGTTAAGAAAATTAAACAATTAAAAAAAATTTATCAAGAAGAGACCGAGTTCGAGGAGAATGCATCATGGCAAGTAATTTATTAATTATGCAGAGTCGGTTAGTTTCCTTTTACTTTTAGGAAAGATTGTTTAGAGTCTGAATAAAACTTGTATCTTTTATTTTATCTTTAGAAAAGCTTGTGTCTTGTCCAATAAGGACTAGTATCTACTCATGAGTATAAATATGTACACCCGGGGTCTATATAAGATATCTCTTGATCAATACAACTTTCGACGCATCGCCACCCTCTTTCCCGAGATTTTATTTATCAACCGACGGAACTTAACACCTGACGCGAGGCTGCATCAGCTTTCAATCTCTGGCGAAAGGGTAAGTCTTACATTCCACCGGTCCTAACAAATTGTATCGGCTACATTGATGTTGTTCAAGCCTGCATCGCTTCGACCTCTTGGATCCCTCTGGTTCGGTTGATATATTTATCTACCTATTTATCATATATATTAGTTAATCTAAATCGATTATTCAATTTACTTGTATCGGTCAAATCTTTTCTAGGTTTTGCCGATATCGGCTAAATTGTTTTGTCAATCTAGATTAGCTAAGGTATCTACCACCCTGAAAATTAATCGAATGCTTGATTGTCTAGATATTATGTTTCTTTTCATACTTTGTGCTGCATCAGCGCTAGTAATGCTTAGAACCATAATCTCCAGCCTTCTTTTTATTGCCAACAATGGTTTCATTAGGGTTTCAGTCGATGAGTTATCTTAACTTTACATCGGCTCACAAGGATTACATACAAGTTAAATTTAGCCGATGACAACAAAGGTTTCATTGATTATCTAATCGTTTGGATTTAATGACATCGGATCTCCAGCCAATGTATGCTTTAACCTTTAGATAACACTTATTCTATCATATCACTATTAGCCGATTGGTTCTATTGAATTATATTATTGTTTTATTGCATTATCATCAGTCGATTGTCTTTATATCGTTATTTACATCAAGTGTCAGAATCTACATTGGATATATAGCCAATTGTTCAAAATCCTATCGACATCAGCTAGTATCGACATTGGCTGAAATTACTCCATCGGCTTGTCAGCCGATGGGCTCTTTGATCTGTTGTTTATATATCTTGTCAGTTACAGAATCACACTGACGACTGTCACGCCCGCATCTCATCAATTTTAGGACTTACACTGGAGCTAAGTAGATCTCCTCCCAGGCCTTCATGTGTTCGTCGACTTGGTTCGCGCCAACACAGATCTAGCACCATCGATCGAACGCGGATTTTTCGTCTACACATATCTAACAAATGAAAACAAGTATGATGGTGAAAATTTTGCAGTAATTAAATTAAACATGAGTTATTTTTATCATCGTTGAATGGTCTTTTCAAGAATCATAAAAAAAACAGACCACCTTGTACTGTGATACAGAAAAGTGCATCAGGGGCTCACAGTGAGAAACAATATACCTCGGTATGCATAGCACTGCAATCGTTTTAGATGCCTCCTCAAATTTCAATTTACCTTAGAAATGTTTTACCTCAGATATATTTGAAGATAAAACAACCCAACAAACTACAGCCAGTTCTCTAACAGAGACCATGGACTTTATACTTTCTGCAGTACAAACACAAAGCCTCTTTTCTCTGCGTCATTCGATTTATCATAGATTTAATGAATTTCTGTAAGAGAGACGTGTGAATTCTTTGCTAGTTGGTTTGCGTAGCTTCTTAGTTTGAGAAAATTTAAGATCATTTATTCTGTAAAAGCAGGGAAGTTCACTCTACACTCACCTAAGGGTTCTGAGCCATAGGTGGTAACAGAGTATTAGCATCTCTTACAGGTTTTTCCACAGATTACAATAGTCCAGCCAGGAAGTTGGATATGTACATCAGCGGAAACCCCGGTAACCTTCAGTGGATAAGAATAACACCGTCCTGATCATGGAAAAGGACGTATCTAAATCAAAATATGCATGGGATTGTTAAAAAAACAGTACATTGATAACAGAAAGAAAGGTAACAAGTAGCTTACAAAAAGAAAAAAAAATACAAGTAGCTTACATCTGTAATAGAAAACTTATCCTTTGTGTTGAGGGAAGGCTGCATCCACTCAGAAGTACGTAAAGGTAGCTCCTTGTTTTCCTGACCAGAGAAAAGTTCTGCTTCTTGTCCTGTAAAAGTCAAATAAAAAATATGCAATGAAAAAAGGACAAAATCATGAACCACATAAAAAGACCATTTACCAACCTAAATCTTGAAGCTTTATCCTGTGTGTAACAAATGACTGCAAGAACACAAATTCAGAGATCCTTTAGACAGTTATGTGGTTATGATTCATAAATAGATACTGGCCACACGGCAACGTATATATGCATACAACAAACAAAACAAATGGCGATTGAAGCTTACTGTTAGCATGTTCTGTAATACTTCTTATGAAATCAGACATAACATTTTAATGAATAAAGATGACGGACCTGCCATACTGACGGCATGAATTCACGATATGAGATGTTTTTCTCTTCCTCCTGACCTGTGCATCTCATTGTTGAATCCTGTGACATCTGTTTTGAAGTACCCCTAAATACCCAAAAAGAAAGCCAGTATCCTTCAGGTTTTCAGCTTCTTCACATGGGAAGATCATGATCCTGAGTAAAAGAACTCGACATATGCAACAAAAGGAAACATGTTGATTTTAAACAGAGCAAATGCCTGGTGGCAAAAATATGTAAAACAAGTCAGAGTGATCAATTAGTTGTGCCATTTCCTCCTGAATGAATCACCTTATCACACCTTAATCGTCCTTTTTGTGAGGTAAAATATTTGCATTCATCAGATAACAGTAAAAAGGATCCATGCTGGTAGTGATATTACCTTTGGAAATCATTTCCAGTGAATCCTTCACCATATATGGGTGCCTTAGTGGCCATCACCAAAACAGGTTGAAGTTGCAAAAAATTGCGTAATTTTTGGACAACCGTTTCTGTCATGCTCTGCAGTGATAGAGTTCTCCTGCACGAATAGTTGTGAAAGGGTTAGCATAAAAGCAGAGAGAAACTAGTGAGATAGAGTTATAGAATTGGCAGAAGTAATTGTAATCCAAAATACTGGATACTTTCTGGTTGGAAAATTTTGTAAATGTTTCCAACAGAGTCTAACATGTTTTTGTACAGCATTCCCACACACAAGTACATATTTAAATCCTCTTTCCTAAGTAATACACTGCAATTGCAACACACCTAGTTATTCTGACCTAAGTTGTAATATTTTGTAGTTTGAATTGTGCCATTGAGCACTGTCATTACAAGTACATGTGTATTCTATACTGTATTTCATGATGCTTTTTTTGTGTAAATGTTACATATGCAATGATGATGCATCTAATATTAGTTGAAAATGCAAGTAGCATTTATTTTCTTTTGAATGATAAATATTAAGTGACAGTGACCAGCCATTGCATTCAGTGTGTGTGTGTGCGCGCACGCGCGTGTGTGTGACTGTGTAACATGCTGTAACTTTTCTATTGTAATTTCTGTATGCGAAATAGCAAGAGGATGCATACTTTCTATGTACTGTAGTATTGTACCATCCTACTCTTTAGCAGATGAAGTATTAAGTTAAACCTTTTTTATTCACATGTTTACAGGTGTAGAAGAAACAATAATTAACTAAAACATCTATGCTAAATCAGCGGTTATTGTTTATATGACAAAATCAGGAGGATACGAAGCTAATACTGCATGAAATATTTTTCGCAATCACCCTTTACTCTCTGCGATAGAATGAGAATCGCGATCCATCCAGTAGAATGAGCCAATGCTGTCAAAGGGATAATGTTACAAAATGTTTAGCAGTTACTACAAGAATAACAGGTACAAAAGAAATTTCAGGAGGGCCAAATGGTTATGTGAGAACAATGCAGAATACCATTAAAAAAAATTGAATGATGCAGCATTTTGAGAAAGTAGCCACAACTTCAATATAAGCGGCAGAGCAAAAGATGCAATAAGTGTGACCATAACAAATAAAAAGACAAAGCAAACCTTGAAAAAGAATACCTGTCTATCATAAGGAAATATATGCCAACACCAAGAACTTCGCTCTTTGCTTGTGATTGGGAATGTATATTCTGTAAAATGAACAACCAATTATAATAACAAAACGTGTATCTTAGTATATCATTAAGATATAACTTATCTACACATGGCATAACTCATAGACTGTTCCAAAAAAAAAAGGAACAGAATGTGTTGCCTTGTTTGTAATTCATTCTACAAATAGCATTTCATGGCTCTGACTGTTTTTCAGTAATACAACTATCTTATGATTATCTCAGAAAGATTAAGCTTAGGTCCATGACAAATATAAGGTGATTCCAGAGATAATGAGCAAGAACTCATAATTCTCGATGTGTTCGAAATTTTCAGGATCAATATATTTTTAAATATTTAGATACATGAAAATCATATGTAGAGATTAATGATTAATCAAAAGGTACTTACATAATATTATAAATTTATTGAGTTTTACAAATATATTACAATAGAAATCAACAGATGTCCATTAGTGGATGGAGTAATTTTGTTGGACATGATTGGCAAAAGGATTTTTTTTATTTGTCTTCTATTGGACAAAAATATTTGTCAAACCATTATGAATATTCAGTAAATGTTAGTACCAAATGCCTAAGTCAACAGTCAGAACATAACACCTGAGCAAACGATCAGTTGGTTAATTGGGTACCAGAAAGGCAAAATAACATGAAAGCCCTATACTCTTCTGTATCTAAACAAGTAACAACGGAACCTTTTGCATACTCAGCAAATAATACAAGTATACAACCTAAAGAAACCAACTTGTTCATCCAGTGGTTCGAAGGGTCAGGCATAATTCAATATAGCCCTCGGTTTATATACTTTTATATATTTCATGTCAGCCATCAGTTAAAGAAAAGGACACAAATGAGGATGCTAACATGCCCATGTATAAACATATTGTCAGATAAAACTTGCCTGCAAAGCTGCTATAAAATCTGAACTATTGTAACAACGGGCATACAAGAAACGCTTCATGCAGTCAGAAAATAGCGTGTTTTCGGAAGAACTATTTGTAGCGCCATCCTTTGCAAATTCTTCATTTGTTGGATTTGTGGAGCCTGTAATTACAGAGGATTGGAAACAATAAGAATCAAAATTTTGATATTTATGGCACAGTTATTCTCCACGGGAACGTATCCTATGCACACAACCTTCTCGTGTACACATCGTGCACATCAACTAACAAATTTCACCAAAAAATCTAGAAAAAATTATACAAGTATTTTCTATAGTATTACACTTATGTGTAAAGTCTTAACCTCAAATTCATTATATTTTAGCCGTAACAAAAAAGATAAAAATTCTGACAGTTTTGAGAGCATAAATGTCAGAATTTTGTCTTTTTTGTTGCTCCCTATATATAATGAATTTCAAGATGAGACTTCACACATAGATGTAATGCTACTAAAAATACATGTACAATTCTTTTTTGAATTTTTTGGTGAAATTTGCTAGTTGGTGTGCGCAGCATGTACACGAGAAGACTTGTGTGCATAGGATATGTTCTCATTCTCCACTAAGAATTGAGGGATATGTAGTGTAGAATAGTGGAGGGAGCCTAAGCCTATAAAAGATTTACACAAATCAATTCCTAACTACAATATTATGAACAAAAGACAGCAAAGTTAATCAGTCAACTGTATGCACCCATAAAAGCATGCATCATGTTCAACATGCTCTAAGTTGGATAGGATGCATGACTTAATAATGCAAAGTTCACAACGCAAGCAAAAGTGTACCACAGCACTCTCCAATGCGATTTCTCAGAACTTGAGCCAGCCGCAGCACATCAAATCGGCAGTCCAGATCCAAGTACATGACCGCTTTCCCCAGGCCCCCAAAATAGGTACCCTTCCACTCCTTCGGTAATATGCATTGTACTGCAGCCTACAATAGCACTAACAACTCAGTGACTGAGCAGGTCACACCTAACTTTTACATCGCTTCATTGAACAAAAAATATATGTGTCAAAATGGCATTGAGTTTATCCGCTTATGGTTTATGAAGCATGAAGCATTATAGTATTCTAAACTAGTACCTTTTACTCTTGACGGTACCAAACACACAAGGTAATCCCCCTCCCAAACTCCCCTTTTTTTGTAAATTACTCCTATGTCCCGTATTCCCAGAAACTTAAGTAATTTAACAAAATATCTCCGATTTTCTAAAACTCCAGCAGGCAGCATAGTGTCATTGCTCTTTTTCTTTCACTTATCATAAGTCGTGTTGAATTCCGTATTGAGATTATGAATGCAGATATGCACTATCATTAACTACATAACATATTGGGGTCGATCAAAGCTTGCAGCAAGTTACTGAAATTCTTAGACATATGCTAAAGGGAAGTTCTAGTAGAAAGGACGACTAAGCGAAAGGCCTTCTTAGAAAGTCGGAGTGAGAGGTAAATGCCTTAAGTTCGCTAACCATTTAGGCGGAGAAGGCTTGGATTCTCTTACCGTGAGAAGCAGCTGGGACTTGCCGGAGTTGGACTGGCCAGCGATCTCGACGATGTTGCCCGGGCGGAGCGGAGCGCGGTGGAGCGGCGGCGGGAGGAGGATGGGGGGCCGCGCGGAGAGGGAGCGCGAGAGGAAGGCCGCTGCCGTCTCGTCGACGGCAAGCCACGCTCGGGGGTCTCCCCCTGCCTCTCCCGCCATGGCTAGGGTTCTGGAGCTCCCGTCGCCGTCTCGTCGCCCTTTTCTCCAAAATTTTTCAGTGCTTTTTGAGTGCTCGGTTCGATCGTGTTTGGCGCCTTTGGTTTATGTGAATCTGTGTTTGCCGCGCTGGCTGGGCTAGTGCGGACTGCGGTAACGTAGTGCCATTCACCAGACAAAGGCTTCCATTCCTAGAGACTGTTTGAGAAGCTTATAACAGTTACAAATTTTTTCCAGAATCTTCATCTTCTCAAAACAGTTTAAATTTTTATCTAGATTCTGAAAACATGTAGTTATATAATTTAGAAAATGAATTAAAAGTTAGAAGCAGAAACCTGCTTTTTAGATTCTCAAAAGGTGTGTATATATAAACATACATATATATATATAGACACACACACATATATACACACACACATACATACATACATACATACAAGAATTTGAATTAAAACCTTGACGGATTATGTGGCAGAGTGGGTTTATGGGTTTTTAAGTTTTCTGAATTTTTCTAATAAGGGGTTTATAAATATAACCAAGATTATCTCTGACGGCCAACTTCCATTCATTAGGGAACCTTAGCAATGAGTGAACAGGGGTAACGAAGTCTGTCCATGTCATGTTAATTTATCTTGACCTGACGAAATTGATGCTGCAAAATGTGCCAACGACCAATCTCACCATGCTCATGCTGGATGAAGGACACCGTTCAGGTGAAAACCTTCTCCTTTAGTCTTTGTTACATGATCTGTGGTCACTACTTTACAAATATGGGAAGTACAATACAACATACAACAAAAAATATAAACTACATCTACTCCAAACTCCGGCAAAGAGCGTTTGCATCCATGAGCATCAGAGTTGTTGAACTTATCACTGAACTCCGGCAAAGAATGAGATCAAGCTGTAACGAGCGGTCTTAGCTTCCTGTCATGCTTTATCATTGAACTTACACTCTCTACGACGAACACGGTCTGCAAAAAAAGGCAAAAAATAATTTACAGTCAAGATTTATAAAGGAAAATGCATAGAACTTAGACAAGATTTTTTTTTCATCATGTGATAACACTCGGCACTAATCATTCTAGAAAACTTGTAAAACACAAGAATGCTTAGCTAAGTATTTGCTCAAACTGGAACCACAGCAGGAGTGCAATGGCACATGGCAGGCACGGGACAACGAAGAACTATAAGACAAGTATATTGGTTACCTGAAGGCAAGTATAAGCCAATCCAGTGGCAAAGTAAAAATTCGCATTACCAGTCCCCTGAAATGATTGTCACTTTAGCGTCAACAGTGAACACAAGACTAAGAGAGGGAAATGGAGGAAGAGGAAGTTACCCTCCAGATCCACAGGTTGTGCATGACTGGGCTAAGGAGAGAGACTCCAATATATCCAAAAAACAAGAAGAAAGTGAATTTCATCTCTGCAAGATGTAAAGATAACCATTAGCTTTCTAGTAGTGCAAAAATAAACTGTTAGTTTTCTAAGACTAGGGATCATTCTAAATATGTTAAAAAGAAATGTTAAGCACCTGCTAATTCAGTAGCAAATTGGCCCAGAAGACCAAGATAAAGAGCTGAATCTCCAACCTTCAAGATAAGCCATAATACAGTATCAATGAACTTGTGAAAAAAGTTTAGGATACAACAAACAAAAAGTAAAAAAGCAACCTGATGAGATTTTACACAGCTGAGGGACTAAATTTATAGGTATTATCATGTAAGATGCACTTACAGATGGATACGATTTCAACATTGCGACAATTGCTGTGTAAACGAAGGCAAGGAAGCACGGACGATGCTTCAGACGAATAGCCAATGGCAATACCATAAAAACAATGTTAATATTGAAGACTATAAGGAAGAAACTTCTGAAGAAGTCAAAGACTTCAGCAAAGAAGTACCTGCATAATTACCTTTAATGAGACAAATGGAAATATCACCGAGTTCATTATAAATTTTGATCAAGACTCACCATAATACACCAATATTTGGTGATAGGTCCTTAACTGTAAGGATAAAACCGTAAGTCCTGCAGTAACACAGCACAAGTCAAAAGATAATTAAGTCACAGAAACACAGCACCAGTTGATTCCAAATGGAAAGAATACAAAGTAAGGCACAAGAACAAAGTGGGCATGTGGGAGTGGATAGAGCAATATGATTTTACTAGGATAAGAACAAATGTGCCAATACTGGAAATAGTACTCCTTAAGATAGCATGTCCACACTCATCTTGACTTGGGGAAAGTAACATAAACTAGCACACAGTCTCACAGTCTCACTCTGACAAAAAAAATTATAATTACCAAAGAAACATATTCTACTGAAGAGTTAAGTATCTTGCTTTTCAAACATCTCCTGAAGGCCACCCACTTTATTGAGAATTATGCTACTCATTAGCAGCACGTAACATGACCAGAAAAGCATCCACAGTACAAAGTAGAATACTGGTTTCCACATGAATTGTTGAACATCTCTTGAGCTAGAAAATCTATGATTGTCTGATACCTCAGTTTTACTGGCACTTGATATTTTTAGATGAAATACTTTTGTTGGAGTATCTGGACCATATCCCAATAAAAGAATGATCTGGAAAAGGAATCTTGTTTTCAGTATCCGACTATACAGATAAGTAGCAGATATGATCAAATAGATGAATACAAGAGTACAAACAAAAGTTGTGCCACAAACCGGTACAATGAGAATTGCAGGATAAAGAGTGAGATGTGTAGCCATAACATATCCAAAGGCAGCAAGGGGAGCAAGACCTACAAAATTATAGACATTTCAAGTTTTAAGCAGCAAGTAAACTTGGTTCAATTTTATATTTCTATGTTACTCAAAGATAGATATCATCTTCATGAAAATGTTGCTACTGATGCTTTGCCATAAAGGTCCTTTTAACATGATAACAAGAATGATTCTACTGAAATTTTAAAAATACTGGGAAAATCTTGAAGAGACACAAATTTGAGTTGTGCTTACGTGAACAGGCTCCATAGATCATTATCACAACCATTAAATTCTTGATTGGTGATGTACATGAACCCATGCAAGTAACTATCGACCAGGGGTTCCACAGATATATGAGGGAAGCAATATCTCCTGCACTTATGTTAACTTATGTTAAATTTGCAAGTAGTTTTGTATGATACTCCATTGGTAAAACAAGTAGAGAAGTGGTGTCAGCAAACTAAAGCACAATTAGGTCAGTATCCAATAAAGCATATTCTGCAAGGAGGGACACAAAACTGTAGGTCCCCGAACTATAGGACTCACCTGAATTACTCATTGCCTCTGTGAGTTCAAGTGACTTCAAGCTTCTATTGCATGATATGTGGAGTCTATGGCCAGTTGCTCGGATGAGCATGGCAGCAATAAAATCTGCAGCCACAAAAATCAAACTGTCTTGCATTCATGAGTGTAATATAAATTACAAGATCTCCAACATAAGTCAAAAGGTCATTGAGTGTTGTTTCAATTTTTTTTAGTTTGGTTTGAATAATTACATGTTAACATAAAAATAAGAACATAATAACAAAAGTCATCTTAAAAATATTTTTCATTTACGAAAATCAAGCAGCTAATACTCCTAGAGTCACAGATCCTAGTTGTAATGAAAAAATTACACACCGACTTATTTACCTGCAATAAATATGAACATGATGTCCAACAGACCTGTGATAGCATGAAATATAAGGATGTTAGTATTTCAAACGTTGGTCTGATCAAATAAACCAATCCTACTGAGGTATAGCTGCAGCGGTACAACCAATGACACGACCAGAGAAGCATCATAACCAACAAGTCAATCACCTTTTGTTAGTCAACGGGCCAAGAAGCGATAGAAGCAAAGGGGAACCATGGTACATTGAACCTGAAAGACAAAACATTCAACATGCTGAATACTCACTTCCAGCTCACGCTACAAGAGGAACACACTGCAAACAGATCGAACTAAAACATCATGGATAAACCTATAATAATGATAAGCACCTGCACAACTTTTTGCCAAGCATGATAGAGCAGCTCTGTGCTACTATTTCTTAACACACCACACTAGTGCCGGCTTGCAGCACTTCAGGCTTAATGGAAAGCTAGCACCCAATCAATTACTACTTTAAAAGGTACTCTCATGTTGTTAGTAATTCCATCCCTATCCCAACCCAAGCTCAACAATTCACGATTTCAGATGCAAATACAGGAGATAGGTTTTTTAGGATAAGCAAGCAAGATTGATCAGTGTGGTACCTGAATAGGGCGACATGGACGCCTGCTTCAGCCAGTACCCTTCCGCCACTGCAAAACACACAGGAACCAAACGATCAGTCCAATTGCAGCGACGGCACCGCACAGCTGGAGTCTGGGTGGGAGGAGGAGGTTGGGGAGCGAGGGGGCGCTTACGGCGGCGGATGGAGGTGAGCGGGGTGGAGACCTCGGGGCGAGAGGCGAGGTGGAGATCCCCACCGAAGAGCACGAGAACGAGCCTGAACCCGACGGCCGCCGCGGCCATCGACCAGTAGTGCCGGATGGCCATCGCTGCCGCAACTCCGATCTGAGGTGATGGGAGAGATGCGGAGGCTGAGGAGGGGGTGGCAAATGTGCTCCCGGCGGTGGGAGAAGCTCGGCGGCGCGGCGGCGGCGAGAGCGGAGCGGATAGTGCCAGTGCCGAGCGCGAGTGGACCGAGCTGGGCCGGAGGGGCGCCGCTGACGCTGAGCGCAGGAGGCTCGGCGTTGGGCTCCCTGGGCCGAGTTGAGAAGGGAGAGGAAGTGGGAGTTTTCGGCATCCAATCCAGCGTTAGAAGACAGGAGGAAAAAAAAGAAGGTAAAAACTGCCGCGATTTTTTAAAACAACTTTCTATAATATAATTTCACCATAACTATACTATAACTACTATAACTACTAAGTAGTACAATATAACTTATATATAAATATTAAAAAAAATTACAACCTTTTATACCTAAATTATATAGACGTTATAATATAGTTGTAACTCATTGCAACTCCATTTACATTATAATTCATTGCAACTACATTATAACTACAATATACTCTCTCCGTTTCATATTATAAGTCGTTTGATTTTTTTTCTAGTTAAATTTTTTTAAGTTTGATCAAGTTTATAGAAAAATATATTAGTATTTCCAACACAAAATAAATATATTATCAAAATATATTCAATGTTAGATTTAATAAAACTAATTTAATATTTTAAATGTTGCTAAATTTTTCTATAAATTTGGTCAAACTTAACAAAATTTGACTAAAAAAAGTAAAACAACTTATAATATTAAAAAAATAAAGAGAGTAACTTATATGTAATTAGTGTAGCACGAATCTTATCGTAGCATGATATACCCAAAAATTTAAAAGCTAGGGAAGGAAGAAACCGCTGCAAATTTTTTAGCAAACTTGGAAAAGAAAAGAGCAAACTTTATAAAAGTGCAGCTATTTTACAAATATTTTGTCTGAGCTATTACTACGGCTTGGCAAATTATTTTCTTTTCTAGCTCACCCATATGCCCGCACACGCAATCGTGAGGGTTGGGCTCTAATACCATTTCTAATGACCCATCCTCCAGAACCGCGTAGCCCAACCTATCTGACGAACAGGCTCATTTACATACATCATCCAACTTACACTTTTGTCCTCGCTTCGTGTAAAAGAGTTAGTCTAGGAGTGATATGGCTGGAGGAACAAGGCTTTATAAGTCGGTTCCACCCTTACCAAACTAGTAAGGTGATATTAAATATGTGCACACAGTTCTCATGTGCCACACATGTCAGATTCTAAATAGTTCAGGATGTCACAGTTATTGACGTTTGTTTGGTTGTGGTATGCAATATTAGCTTGGTTCAGTTGCACTATCCAACCACTGCAATATAGCCAACTGTTTCTTTACATGGCACGGCTACAAAGTGTAAATAAACAACCCTACTATATGTCTAAACGCATTTTTGATGGACGGATCAAACCTATTAGTCAAACGAAGTATGCGGTTTTCTAATGAAATCATCAGATACTATTATAAATGTTGCGAAATTACTAACTAAAGTTGCAGAAATACGATGTCTTATAATAGTGCATATTTATTTTGTCCTTGTTATATACAAGAGGATGGAAATATTGCAATAATCAGGAGACATAAAGGTCTCCCTTAGTCCCCTGGCGACTAAAACAATGCACGAGCACATGACCATCGCCCGATCTCCTGATGCCGACGCATAATTTTATCGATAGTTGGAGCAGTTAACTCGCTAATGACCTTATTATACTCCTGTTTCATCCTATGCATGGTGGCGTAACATGGGCAGCGTGAACCCAAGCTCCTGCGATTCCAAACCGACGGCGGAGATCCACCCTCCCTCCGCCAAGTGGACCATCCGACGACGTAGATCATCCCCCAAACCTCACATGCCCCCCACGCCGACCCGTCCCCCGTCGCATCCCCTGCACCCCCAACAAACAGCCGCACACCGATCCCACCCACTGACCATTGGGCCCCACCGCACAGACGTTGTACGCAGACCACGGTGTCCGGCTGTCCGCTGTTCCGCGCGAGGCGGCAGATCACGGCATCGCGGGGCCCACCTGGGCCTGGCCTGGCTCGGCTCGGCTGCCTTTGCGGCCGGCCCATCCCCCGGCCGCACGTGACGCGATCGATCGCCGCCGCCGCCGCCGTCGCCGTTTCCCGCTTGCTCCAGTGTTACGGTTACAGTTACTGCTGCCTTCCGTTGGTCAAAGGGGCAAGCAGCGCGTGCTCCTTGGAGTAACTGACAGGTGGGGCCGGGTATGGGGTGGCCCACGGGTCAGTGTCACGTGCGGGATGATGCGGATAGCTAATCGTGGAGTTAAACCGGAATTTGGTAGTGGTGATTGCTGTCAGGCGAGGCGAGCGGCGAAGGGAGGTGTGGGAGAGCTTGGAGCGTTGAGCTTGAGCTCGCTGCTAATGGCGGAGAGCGACTGCGGCGAGGCTAGCCCGAGCGGCGGCGGCGGCGGAGAGGGGAGCCCCGATCCCCCGCGGCCGCCGCCTCGGCCGCAACTCACCAAGTCGCGCACCATCTCCGGCTCCCCGGCGTCCGCGTTCGACAGATGGGGCAGCGGCGCGAGGGACAGCAGCAGCAGCATCCTAGTTCGGCGTTCCTCCACGGCGCCGCTGCCACCGGGCGCGGCGCCGCGTGGGATGCTCACCGTGGCCGTGGACGAGCCTTCGTACGCGGCGCCCAACGGCGGCGCGGCCATGCTCGACCGCGACTGGTGCTACCCGTCGTTCCTCGGCCCGCACGCCTCGCGGCCGCGGCCGCCGCGGTCGCAGCAGCAGACGCCGACGACGGCTGCTGCCGACCGCCGGAACCCTACCCCCGCGGCGCCGCCGCAGACGGTGTCGGTCTCGCAGCGGGAGGAGAAGAGCCTCGCTTCCGTGGTGAAGCGGCCGGTGCTTCTGGATGAGAGGAGATCGCTCTCACCGCCCCCGCAGCAGCGCGCCCCGCGATTTGATCTCTCCCCGTATCTCGTACTAGTAAGTGAAGCTAGCTGCTGTACCATGATTTGGTCATTAAAACGCTAACTTTGGATGTACCAACCGATGTAGTACTAGCTTGCCAAATTGGTCCATTTCTTACGACTGTATTGTTGCAGATGCTGGTTGTAACTGTCACAAGTTTTTCCTTGGCTATATGGCAGTGGATGAAAGCTACCGTACTCCAGGTATATATCTTTTTGATCTATGAACATTGGTTGCACTTATTGGTTTATATTAGGATGGAATTCATTTTGCTGACAGATAATAAGTCATCATGTTTTGGCAGGAAAAGATCAGATCATGCTGTAGCATTAATACTGTGGACTGTAAGACAACTGCTGAGACGTTCAGGATTAACAGACAGCATGGTTCTGATTTTATCAACTCGGCGGACTGGAATTTAGCTTCCTGTAGCAGAATGCTTGTTTTTGCGATACCGGTATTCTTGGTTAAGTACATTGATCAGATTCGACGAAGGAACACAGATTCCATTAGGGTAAGAAGCACTGAGGAAGAAGTGCCTCTAAAGAAGAGGATTGCTTATAAGGTTGATGTGTTCTTCTCAGGACACCCGTATGCAAAGCTTCTTGCGCTCTTGTTAGCCACAATAATCCTCATTGCTTCTGGCGGGATTGCGCTTTATGTTGTCAGCGGCAGTGGATTCCTGGAGGCTCTTTGGCTTTCTTGGACTTTTGTGGCAGATTCAGGAAACCATGCCGATCAGGTTGGCCTGGGCCCAAGGATTGTGTCTGTGTCGATTAGCTCTGGGGGTATGCTGGTGTTTGCCACGATGCTTGGGCTCGTGTCAGATGCAATATCAGAGAAGGTAGATTCCTGGCGCAAGGGAAAAAGCGAGGTGATAGAGGTCAATCATATACTAATCCTCGGATGGAGCGACAAGCTGGTAATGTTCTGAACTTATGATGGAGTCATGTGAAATTGCCTTTGGATTTTTAGGTTCAATGATCTTATAATGTATTGAATTCTTAGTCAGTTTTTGTTCCCCTTTCCAAATTATCAAATAAATCAGTCAAGCAGACCTTAAATTATTGAAGTATGTTCTGATTGGGACCTGATAATCCTGTAAGAAATGCCATCTTATGTTTGCGTTGTGGGCATGCTTTAGGAATCCAGCTTGAAACATATTAAACTCCCATTATGTTCAGGATTTTTCCGATTATTCCTATATATCAAACTCTTTAGATAAAGGAGCTTTGGGAGTCCACTTGGTCCTTTTTTTTAATTGACAGGAGATACCAAGGCATTCTTTTGCCATGTTTTAGTCATTGTATGCACTGTAGTTTAAGTTTTGTATTTCGTCCTGACTTCCTCCAATATCACTGGGAGCACTGAACTTTGTTTGCTTGGACCAGGGCTCTCTCCTGAAGCAGCTAGCTATAGCAAACAAGAGTATTGGTGGTGGTGTCGTTGTTGTTCTGGCAGAAAGAGACAAGGAAGAAATGGAGATGGACATTGGGAAGCTAGAGTTTGACTTTATGGGAACATCTGTAATATGTAGAAGTGGCAGTCCTCTAATTCTAGCTGATCTGAAGAAGGTAGCAGCTCAAGCAACTCTTCTGGTCTTCTTGTGCTTGTTCTATAAATTTATTCCTTTGGAAGATTTCTTGTAATACCATATAAATATCTCTTATATTAGGCCTAACACGTTATTTTATTTTCACAGGTTTCTGTTTCTAAAGCACGTGCTATTATTGTTTTAGCATCTGATGAAAATGCAGACCAAGTTAGTATTTTCTTCTAATGCCTTACTGTTTTGGAGTTAACATGCTTATATACTTACATTATTTGTTGCACATAGAGTGATGCACGGGCTTTACGTGTGGTCCTGAGCCTGACTGGAGTGAAAGAGGGTTTAAGGGGACATGTTGTTGTAGAGATGAGTGACCTTGACAACGAGCCTTTGGTGAAATTGGTTGGAGGTGAACTAATTGAAACAGTTGTTGCCCATGACGTGATTGGACGTTTGATGATACAATGTGCACTCCAACCAGGCCTGGCACAGGTACCTTTTAATTTGACCCTTGTTCTCAAACAAGGGAAGGAATTTTGAACCTTCCTTCTGAAATGTACTGTTAGATGGTCCTGTTATTCATCTTAGGATGGTAACCCATCAAATATCATATGCTTTTGCAGATATGGGAGGATATTTTGGGGTTTGAAAATGCAGAGTTCTACATTAAAAGATGGCCAGAATTAGATGGCATGCGATTTGGGGATGTCTTAATCTCATTTCCTGACGCTGTTCCCTGTGGAGTAAAGCTTGCTTCAAAATCTGGAAAAATCTTAATGAATCCTGATAATGATTATGTTTTGCAAGAAGGTGATGAGGTCCTTGTTATAGCAGAAGATGACGATACTTATGCTCCTGCCTCTCTACCGCAGGTGGATTCGCTGAACTCTAACTTGATGTTGTCTAATATTTTCTCTTGTACCAACTGTCATGCAAGTCATACTTGCCCAGATGAAAATTATTTTTTAATCTTGTGTGATATCTCTTGTCAGGTGCGAAAGGGTTTTCTACCTAACATCCCGACCCCTCCTAAATACCCAGAGAAAATTTTGTTCTGCGGTTGGCGACGTGACATCCATGACATGATAATGGTAATTTGACTTGGAACTGTTTTGCCATGGTTGAGTCCTGTTTAAGCGCTTTTTTGGAAATGAATGTCAGTGCTGTTGTGCAGGTTCTAGAAGCATTTCTCGCTCCAGGTTCTGAATTATGGATGTTTAACGAGGTGCCAGAGAAGGAGAGGGAGAGAAAACTGACTGATGGTGGTATGGATATTTATGGACTAACAAACATTAAACTTGTACATAAAGAAGGGAATGCTGTCATCAGGCGGCACTTAGAAAGTTTGCCTCTGGAGACATTCGATTCTGTGAGTATATATTGTACAGATAGGAACATTCTGATCAGTTCTGTTTAATAAATGAGATAATTGATGAAATGGCCCATGTGACTCAAAATGTTTGAACAACCTATTATTGCCCTATACTGCTCAGTATTTAGGTTCCCAAATCCAATATGATCCTGTGTTCACTATTGATGTTAATAGTAACGTATATGCATGCTATTAGTCCATTTAGCAATTTTATATTTACTAACTTATAATTGCATCTTATGTTTAGATCTGTTATAGATAAATGAAATAAAATATCTGGAGTCTATTACTGTTTCTTTGCATATATAATTTAAATACTGTCATAGACACCTTTCTGATCTACAGTTTTTGTAAATAAACCCAGTGCTAACTTTGAAACGACAGATTTTAATTCTTGCAGATGAGTCAGTGGAGGATTCCATCGTACATTCTGATTCACGTTCTTTAGCTACACTTCTTCTAATTCGCGACATTCAGGTAATTAACAAGAAGCCTGGTAGTACAAGTGTATAACTGATACACAACATTCGCATTACTAATGTGTGCCTTCTTCTACAGTCCAAACGTCTTCCATCAAAGGAACTAAAATCACCTCTCCGTTACAATGGCTTCTGTCACAGCTCCTGGATTCGGGAGATGCAGCACGCATCAGATAAATCAATAATTATCAGTGAAATTCTGGATTCCAGAACCAGAAACCTTGTATCTGTCTCCAAAATCAGCGACTATGTTCTATCAAATGAACTTGTCAGCATGGCATTAGCAATGGTAGCAGAGGACAAACAAATCAACAGAGTTCTTGAAGAACTTTTTGCCGAGGAGGTACTACAAAAATTACAGCATGCTTTTTTTAATGTTGCAAATGCATTTTCACAACCCTGCTTTGTTCAGCTAACATAGAGTAATAGATTCTCCATTCCACAAAGACAGTTGTTAACTACCCATATTGATTTGCCTTGCATCTGATTGGCGTAATTCTTTGCTTGCTACAGGGCAACGAGATGTGCATACGTTCAGCTGAGTTTTACCTCTATGAGCAAGAGGAATTGAGTTTCTTTGATATAATGGTCAGGGCTCGTGCAAGAGACGAGGTTGTCATTGGCTACCGCCTTGCCAACGCTGACCAGGCAATCATTAATCCAGAACAGAAGTCCGAGATTAGGAAGTGGTCGCTAGACGATGTTTTTGTTGTGATCTCAAAAGGTGACTAATTTTACAATAGCACCTCACTTTTTTCGAGTTAGTAAGTATATATTCTAACACTAGTGCTGCTAACCAATGCTAACTGAAATGCTTTAAGTTGCTAACCGGGCAAACACACGTCACAGTACAGTTCTGATCTCATATGTTGCTAGCTCTGTACATGTTGATTTGCCATCTCCATAGCATTTAGTTGATCTTAACATAAATAATTACACGTCAGCATTTGAAACTGTTGTTACTAATTGACATTACAAATTTTTCAGTGGGTCGATTCAGCAGAGATAATTTGTAAATTGTAACTACTGTTTCATTTTGAAGAGCATTGCTAATCATTGAAATTCATGCTTCTGTAGCGGGCAATGCAACATATTTTGTGAAGACCACGGTGATGCGGTCTAACCCAGTTGTGTATTCTTCTACATTTTAATTTGATTAATTCTGCTCCTCCGTTTGCTGTTATTTTTCGATTTAAATTAGTGAGTCCAGGCTCCAGCAACTCTAATATAGATGGCCTAAATTTGCCATGGATACTCTTAGAGCCAAGGTTCATATGAATGCTCTACTCCCAGGCTTATATGTGGTCATCCAGGATAGAGGTGGCATGGCTAAAGGAATGCAAAATTGCAAATTGCTATGTTTGGCTGTTGCTTGTCGAATTAAAGTTTGTTGGACAGATGTGTAGGGACAAGAAATTGCCAGTTTTGGGGGCAAGGCAAAGCTGCGGTATTCCAATAATACTGTACAGTCGCTGACATGTGGTGCTAGAAGTTTCTCACCAAGTACATAGCATACGCTTAATATGTAGGTACTTACAAAAGATTCTTTCTCAACAACCGAACATCATCAGACAATTTAAGTCCAAGCGCCCCCAAGTAAGTTATGTTACACGAAGAAACTTCAAACAGAAGCAAATTTACAGCGAAAATTGCATACACCGCAGTTCCATAGTAAGCCGGATTATCTACACAATAGCTGCACACAAACTTTTTCATATGCGCAGTGAGCTCATACGGAGCTCCCCGCTCGCATGGACCTCTTTGACCCTCTTATCGTACTCATCTTCCTCCTCTTCCTCGTTCTCTTCCGGCCTCTCTTCCTCTTCCTTCTCCTCGTCTGAACCCGCGTCGCTCCAGTACCCTGTCCTGGATGATTTTGGCATCGTTCTTGCTTCTTGGACAATCTTCATGATCTCTTCTGAGGTCTGGTCTGAGAAGGAAGGCACGGAGTTGTCCCTCCTGTAGTACATGGCTTGTGCCGTCTCTGTGAGCTCCCTGGGCAGGTTCTTCAAGAACCACGGGTGGCTCTTTATTTCCTTCATCGTGATTCTCTGGACAACATTCAAATTATTGCGTTAATTGTTACTTATGACCAGATAGTGAGACAGACACATCAGAGTTTCTTCAAAAGACAAAGGAAATGGGATGTTTGAGTTCATTACCCTCAATGGATTGTTGACAAAAATACGGGCAATAAGCTGTTTGCATTCTGCAGATATGTGGACGTAATCTGGTATCTTATATTGCACTGACATTATTCTCTGCGGATGAACAAGAGTGACTGGAATGAGGAAGTGAGGCGCAAAAAGAAAACCTGCAGAAATAGGATGGATATGAATGACTTTAGGGCTCAGCTTGTCACCTGAATGGTCTTGCGTATGTTCTTGGGATCGTCCTGGTCTTCAAATGGGTAGGCTCCCACAAGCATGACGTAAAGAGTCACACCACAGGACCATACATCTGCAAGCTACATCAACAAGCCCATTTTCGCCAATGGGTAGAGCTGAACATTACTCTCTGATCGTAATTCATGCGTACAAACATTCAGTAGAATGAAGTGAAATGCTTCAGGAGAAAATAAGTGAAAAGGTTCAGAACTACTAGGATTTTATCAGAACTCAGGTGATGAATAGGTCGTGTTTGTGACAGTAAAGCACAGTTTGGGCTTAACGCCATTTACGTTAAGGTTTTATCACAAGGTTGCTAGGCTTCGGGGTAATGAGGTGCCAACACCAGTGTTCAGTGGACTTATGCTTGCTTGACCATATCATTTTGGGCTTAACACCATTTACGTTAAGGTTTTATCACAAGGTTGCTAGGCTTCGGGGTAATGAGGTGCCAACACCAGTGTTCAGTGGACTTATGCTTGCTTGACCAGATCACCTTTATTTGTTGCAGTTATGTTCTGCTGTCGCATTGAAGTTTAGAATGATATGCAGGTTCCTTGTATTGTAAGAATGATATACAGTACAGTAGTGAATTGAGAGCAGCCAATAAGTTCCGATGGGTGGTTTAGACTATTTATAATCGATGTCAGTGCGATAATACTAAAGAACATGTGGAGCACATCTAGTGTAGGAGTGTAGGATGACATGCATGAAACCCAATAGTCAGCCGAGCAGTTAGTCAGGTACAATAATATAAAAAGGACAGTTTAGTTATACAAAATGATGCATCTTGGTTGACCTTGTTCAAGTAAAACTAAGAAACTTAGTTGCTTCAAAATTGAGAGGTCATCCACCCCCAAAAAAAATAGTTATAGGTCAGTTTCAGGGGAAATGTTTCGATTTCACCTTTTAAAAACTCAGCAAATGTACAAAATGATCTCGAGTTTGACTTCGAAAACATGATGGTGTTTTAGCACATGGGTTCCCACTTCCCAGGGCTAAAAAAAAAAGAAGTTACCCAAATATTCAAGGGGTAATATTTCAAGTGAAAACTACTGAATTGAACATGCGTGTTGACTCAAAATGTCATTTTTGGCTTTACTCATGAAGCACAGTGAAACATTCTCTATATATTCCTGTGGCCAATTAAGGAGGCAATAACATGATTGGAATTATTGAATAAAAGGTTCTACTGCTTCAGTTCTTATGATATGGGATACAGATCACCAATTGCATATAATTGCAATTACACAATGGATTTTTCATAGGGAGCCAACAAACCTGATGCCGTCTATGACATTACATTTCAAACAATTGGAAATGGAACTTGAAATTCCTACATGATACTTGGATTATGTGATTTGTATTGGGTTCTGTTGATTAGCTCTACTGCTATTCATAAAACACTATTAATTTCGTAAGACAGGTTGGGGTAAAGGGACAAAAGGTAAAAAAGGATAAACAGCAAGACAATTTCACACTAGCGTGATCTTAATGACTTTGTTTGGAATAACCTATCTGTTTCTTAAAAAGTGACTAATGACAAAAAAAGAACTCGAATCCAGAAACTCCATTAACAGTTAAAAGGTGAGTCATCTCATGGGAACATGGAGAATCTGTAGGCTAAGAGCCTACAAACCTCTTTTGTGGATGGATGGTCTGCATTCACCTTATAGCCCATCCCACTTTTCCCATGTCAACATCCTTTGTGGTACATCTTACCTCAACAAACCAAACAGAAGATGTTCGAGCACCTCACGCGGACAATGACTACTCATCCAAATCAGAAGCATCAATCGAATTCAGATCCTCTACTCGTCCAATATTTGTGACTGTAGCTAATTATGAAATGCAGTATCAAAGAATAGCTGTGAATTCCACCTAATTAGACCACACAAGGTTGTCCACCAACTGTTGCAAAATAGGTTTTGCATATATACTAGTACTAGATCTGCAGACTAACCACTAATAATCAAAATATAAAAAATAATAATAAACAGTATGGTTTGATTAGCTAGTGAACATTAACCACAAGTTAATGAGTAACTAACAGGTAGGATATTTATTAAGATACTCTCTGTGATCATGTAAATTGTATGAAGGAACCCATTCACTTTGTGAAGGATCATTCAACCCGATTTCTAACGAATTTAGGAGCTGAATATATGGAAAGTCACAATCATGGGAAGAAGTGCATCTATTATGTGATTTTGATGGGGAAGTTAAACTATAATAGAGGCATTGGCTACTTTATTCACCTAAAAAAGCTTGGAGAACCGATAATATTATGCCTCGCTACTCACAGTTTGACCAAAGAACACTTTTTAGTTCAACTTGCATATTAATATTTGCACATAACTTGTCCAGATAAGGAGTTCTGTTTCAGTCACCAAACAAATAAACGCTCTATTTCACTACCTACTAGGGGTTCTTTTCACCTTTCCGTCAACAAATAATCATTCAAAAGTACGGATAGAAACAAAATGAAATGCATGTCAGAAAACAACAAGGGGTGGGGTCAAAAAAACTCACCTTTCCATCATACTCACGGCGGGATAGCACCTCTGGTGCAATATATGCTGGCGTCCCCACTGCTGATTTGGGTCTTGAATGCAATACTGATGACTGTTCCAGAATGGAAAGACATTATTCTGAGAATTTACAGAGATTCCAATAGCTTCAAAATTGCAAAAATGACAGTGGGTTCGGCAACAAACCTTGGAGTAGCCAAAATCGCATATCTTAAGCCGTGGAGCTGGGCTGCCATCCAAGAGAACATTCTCCAGCTTCAAATCTCTATGGCATATTTGCTGTAATTGGAAGATTTGTCACGGCATAATATAATTAGAAACTCGTAAAGATTTAGCTCAGGTATAAAATCAAATGAAAACTACCAACACTATGAAAAACAAAACTGAAACGGGGTACAGTAGTCACTATTTCTTAGAGAGAGTGAATTGGTCCTCTTGAATGGGTTATTTGTTTGTTGCATACCATGTGATGGCAGTAGCTCACTCCACAGATCAGCTGCTGAAAGAAATACCTGGCCTGCATCAAGCAGAATAAAAGAATATTAATATTGCTCCGCTCGTTCAACATAAGACAGGTTATAAAGTAGTAAAACTCAGGAATAAATCACCGGACCTCATCCTCGCTGAACCGTCCACGATCACAGATTCGATCGAACAGCTCCCCTCCTGCTGCGAACTCCATGACAATCATAAGATGCGTTGGCGTCAGTATCACCTGCAGGATTTTTCCCCATAAACAATTAATAACAGAGTGCCCCTCTTTTCTGAAAGAAGGAACAGGTAAAGCCAACAGGACAACACGATTCCTTCGTCCCCTTCGGAATTTACTCCTACATTGAAAAAAAAAGGATTTCCTGGCGTTTATGTTTCAAATTTTGCAAAAGAAAAAAAAAAGACAAAGATAAATATGTCTCTAACCTAAAGCACATGCAACCGTGCCACTAGAATCATTTATATGTGTGTGGATGGTACAGAGACGCAAGGGTAAGATAGACTATAATGAAAGAAATGAAAGGGGAAAAAAGGAAGGAAGGAACAAAAATGCAGCTGTTTAACATCAATCAGAAGATTCCGTCACTGCATGAAGTTTAGAGAAATCAGCCAACTCTCAAAGTAAAATTTAACGGTTCTCACAATAAAAAAAAGCATCCTTATCTGCATCATTTGGAGCCACTCTGTAATTAGGAAGCAACTTTTGATAGAAAACAGGAGGAGAAAACGTTCAGGATGGAGAAAAAGCAAATCCGTGGCACGAACAAACCTCCTTGAAGCGAATGATGTTGGGGTGGCGCAGCGAGCGGTGGTTGATGATCTCCCTGTACACATTCTCGTCTATCTGCCGCGCACAGATCCAAAAGAAAACGTCATAATCCAACCCAGCAATCAATCCTCCTCCCACCGATCAACCCACCTCAATCCTATAAAAACCCCAAAAAAAAGTAAAATCAAAGGGGAACGAACGAACAAAAAAAAACCAACCCGGTGGCCGCGCTCGATGCACTTGACGGCGACGAGCTCGCGGGTCTCGCGGTTGCGCATCAGCCGCGCCACCCCGAAGTTCCCCGACCCGATGTCCCTCACCGCCTCGTACTTCTCCATCTCCACCCCCCCCCCTCGCCCTCGCCCTCCCCCTCCTCTCCTCTCCACCCGTCCCCCCTCCCCCCCCCCCCGGGACGCACGCACGCACGGGATCGGCGCAGCCCGTGGACCCCCGCGACCGCCAGAGGAGGGATCGGCACCGGCACGATGACACCGGCGGCGAGGTCCTCGCCGTCGCCGGCGGGTGGCGCGTCCGCCGCGCGGCGAGGAGGGTGGGTGGTGGCGCCTCTCGGTGTGGGGCGCGCGGGCGGGCAGGTGGGTGGGCGAGCGGGCGTGAGGCGAGGCGGGTCGGGGGGGGTTTATATATAGATGGGAGGAGGCCAGCGTGGTGGGGGTGGGGCCCACCAGGGAGCCAAGCGGAAGGAATAGGGGGATGTCGAGTGGACCCCACCGTCGGCGTCCGTGTCGCCTACCGCGCGGGCTGGAGGAGGGGGGCCACGTGGGCCATGGAGATGCTGCCCTGGCTGGGTGGGCTGGCTTGCCTCGGTTCTGGCTGGTTTCTATTCGCTGCTGGATTCGATGCGTGAGCCGGTTTTGTTTTGTGGTTTTCTTTTGGCACCGGTTTTTGTTTTGAACTGGTTTTAAAAAATCCATTTTGGTGGTTATTCTTGTATTACGTGTGGAGCCACCTTTGAGTTGGCTGTTATGTTTACTCTGTTTTTAATGATTATGATGAAAATATTGTTACAATGTTCATTCTAGGTAGGTTGTCTGTAATTTGGGAAGGGGTGTAAATGATTAATTTGCACCCTTAAAACATTATAAATGGCTCATTTTGGTCTGTTGGATCTAAAAAGTTAGTTTAGCACCTCAAGTCCCCAGCTATATATATACTTGGTTGTAATAGATTTTTATCTGAGGTGGCACTTGTTTATTTGTTCACGAAAAAGAAACATTGATTCGTGAGAGGTGTATTAAAGGCAGAACCCAATACATCGGGACACTATCCCTTTATATCTCAGCATCATTAGGCCCTACGACATGTCATAGTATAAGGAGGCTACATCATGGCTAACATAGAATGTTATGCATGCTCTTATAAACCTATACTTTTTGTGCAATTGAGATGTTTGAAGAAAAGAAAGACCCTATTAAAAACTATGCCCAAACAGGCAAAGGTGGTAAGGAAAAGAAAAGAAGATGGAAGAATTATAAACTTGACATATTTGTCCTTTTCACAGTAATCTCGATTTATTAGTTGACAATTGTTGTAAGATGCTCGATAATCTTGAACCCCGGAGTAATATTTTTTTATGATGAGTCCACGTGGCCATTTATCGGTAAAATAGGCAGACATATGCATGGTACATCCGATATATATCTTCTAAGAATATATTCACACGGAACTACAATTTTGTTCTATACAATCATTGAATCGATCAAAGTTGTGTTCGTTCATCATCAATTGTTGCAAACCTCCATCTCTGATCGACTCACATGCGTTCTTCAATCTGCACAACATGGTACCCCTCCCAGTTCCTCCATAGTCCATATGCTGTCCAAAGGAGAAACAAAGTAAAAAGAGCAAGCAATAGGCAAAAAAAACAAGAGATTACTCCTACATAAGTACACCTGTACACCCTTTCTCTTTCCTTATTGTTTCCTTGCCCGGAAGACATGGACACCGTACAAAATCATGGCGCCGCGCGGTGCTAGCTCTCATTTCGCCTCCATGTGAAGGTGTACGTCCATCACCAGCAGAGCATAATGGCAATTAGCAGCGGCCCGCTGATCTATCAACCGTATTGTTTTTACACTACAAAAACAAAGATGTTCTATTCATTCAACTTAGTCCGACACTGGTCATGACCAGTGGGACGCCAGGTGGTTTTTGGCAGGTTATCGGTCGGTTTTTCTAATCCCTGTTATCGTGTCGAGAATACGTTGGAGATTCGCTTATTTGATTTTATTAAGACGAGAGACGTCGATTGCGACTCTACTATATAAATTGTCTAAAAAAAGAAATTGTATGTGTATGTTGTATTATTATTGTGTATTTATACGACAGTAAGTGAGAGAGACATAAATATACATTTGTATCGAGGAGAGTGACTTGCCGACTGCTGGGGAACGGTGGCGACCGTCAAACCGTCCAGATCTCTCGCCGCTGTCGTCCGAAAAATCTGAGAGGCGAGTTCTCGTTTTGATACATCATACATACATACATACCCATGCCGTGCCATGCCTTTCTGTTCATGGCAGTTAACTTGAGTTCTTCGTTTCTTTCCTTTTTGAGAGGTAATTAACTGAGAGTTTTCTGGTCACAAGTCACCGACCAATCGACCGATGCGACGCATGGCGTCATACAGAAATTGCCTGCGGATAGAATTCGCTTGGTAGTGTCGTTTTGTATTGCAATGGATGCCACTTGTTTTACCCTGAAAGAGCTGTCGAATATAACAGGTTCAGACCTAACAGTCTGATTAATTTCTACGAGACTGAGCACAAAAGGTTGTAATACACATACTCTGAACAAAAGCATCAGTGTTAAGGAGCTAAGAGGAACTTAAAAAATTATAATTCGAGCGAACAAAACAATCATCACGGTAAATGGAGCCAAAAGACAGATTTGATGCTGAACCGGCCAAAGCTGCCACCCTGCTACATATCTTCCCTCCTGTTCTTTCTTTCGAGGTATCCATCTGAACAAACGCATGTGATCGATGCTGTATTCTGGTTTCATGTAGTCCCCCTGCTTTCTTGCATGCCTGAACAAGCCAGCGTTTGATCATACGAGGGAAAGAAACTGGCAGCACAGCACCGGGCATGCCCTTCACAAGCGTGGCATGTTTGGCCTTTGCCATGCATTGCAAAAACATACTGGAACTCTTCCGTTTTATATTAAGTCTACTTTTGTTTTATAGTTTTATATTATAAGTCGTTAAATTTTTTTTTTATGTCTGATCAAATTTATAGAAAAGTTTAACAACATCTACGATACTAAATTAGTTTTATTAAATATAACATTAAATATATTTTAATAATATGTTTGTTTTGTGTTGAAAATGTTGTTAATTTTTTTATAAATTTGATTAAATTTAAAAAAGTTTGACTACGAAAAAATAAAATGGCTCGTAATATGAAATGAAGGGACTATAGTGGTGCGTACGTGCGTAGAGGCCGAACCAAGCGATTTCTGGAACTTGGTCCAGCCTCCATATGTCAAAGCCTCCTGCATAGAATAAGTGATGCTCGTTTATAGTGAAATTAAATAAAGTTAGGACACAAAAAAACATTGACACATGATTTATTAAGTTTTAATTATTATATACATAAAAGTATATTTATCTGATATCTTAAAACGACGTCTATATAAAAATTAAAGTTTTCATACGAAATATAGTTTGAAAAGCATGTTAGTAAAAACCGAAATATGGTATGTATCTTAATCAGAAAAAAAAATCTAAGTTTTGGTCAAACTATTCCGTTTCTCAAGAATATACTCCATGTTGTGGACAAGCAATTAATTAGCTTAATATTACTAAATCGTAGCAAAAGACAACATTAAGATGTACAAAAATATATTAACATTATTGTTGTAAGCTACACGGCGTGCCCTTTTTCATCCTTTATATTGATTGACGGCAGTTAGCTACTTCCTCAGTCTCATATTAAGTTTTTTTTAGCTCTTTATATTTGTCACGAAATAAATTTATTTTTAGAGTAATCATTATATCAAAATTTATAAAAGTAATGAATAGTTGTATTGGAAAAAAAATGAGAAATAGTTGTATTGAGATTTGATAAAATAGATATTTTAGTTTTTTATTTTATATGGGTATATATGGGATTGGTGAAAGATGAATTTATTTTGAGACGAAGGTAATAGGCTAAACTATGTTTTCAAAATAAAAAAAATCTAAGTTGAACTACGTACAGATCCAAAGATCAGATAATTCTAACGGCTGCCACATCACAAGATCGCGACGCATGAATATGCAGCTTGATTTGACGCCGTTGTCAAACTTGAAAGAGAAACAACAAGTTAATTAACAATTATTTTTTTGTTTTCCGAGAAAACATATTAAGACCATGGTTCACTTTGAATTGAACGACAAATAATATATACCTGTACACAAGTGAACATGAAATAAATAAAAATAAACACATAATCAAAAGAGCAATTTTTCAACTAATAAACTTATTACTTTATTTGTTTTATATCATAAGTCGTTTGATTTTTTAGTCAAATCATTTAGATCTGACCAAATTTATAGAAAAAATTAGCAATATTTATATCAAATTAGTTTCATTAAATTTAACATTAAATATATTTTGATAAAATGTTTGTTTCGTATTAAAAAGTTAATATGTTTTGTTATAATCTTAATTAAATTTTAAAAAATTTATTAAATAAAATATCAAACGACTTATGATATAAAACTAAGAAAATATTAATCTACACGGATGACTTAGCACCGAAGCTAGCCATTTGTCCATATGCATGTGGCGCGCGCGAGACGAACGAAATGGGAGATAACGCGCGATATCCGCCGACCCGTCCACGTGGCAGCCGCCCCCACGTAACACGAGCCGGTGTCTCGGTCTAGATGGCTACACGCACCTTTGTCTTGGTGACGTGGATTCCATCGAGCCAACGCACTGGGCGGCTCGGCTGGGAGCCAACGCGCTGGAGGGGCAGAAAATACACAGAATCCAGCGGACAAGAGCCCACATGACAGAACAGTGAAAGCAACTCAACTAGTACTTTCATATTACAAAATCGTTTTGATCTTTTTTAATCAATTTTTTAATTTAATTAAGTTTATAAAAAATTAATAATATCTATAATATCTTAGTTTCATTAAATGTAACACTAAATAAATTTTTATAATATGTTTATTTTGTGTTAAAAATGTTGTTATATTTTTTTATAAATTTAATCAAATTTAAAAAATAATAGAAAAAATCAAAACAACTTGTAATATAAAATAGAAAGAATAGTAATTTTGTAGTTTTGTGTGATTTTTTTGAAAGAAAAATTTAGCACGATCCACCTAAAAGTCCATTATTCTGTTCTGGTTCACTTCGCGAAAGCTGAGTTGGTTACTTTATCAACCGAACTCATGTATTTGAGTTAGCACAATTACTCGTATTTGTGTTAATTATTTTTTTTTGTTGATAAACGATGTACTTGTTAACTATGATATTGCTGACTAATCATTGAATGTGTTTATTGGAATAGAGTGTCGTGGATGTTCGGAGGATAAATGTGTTTGTGTGTCTAAAATTTCTGGATTTTTAAGAGATCTCGCGATTTCCAAAGATCAAGATAGAGCGTTATCTACGTGTACGTTACTGACGGGTAAGTAGTAGCTGAAACTGGAGTTCTCCTTACGTGCCGAGTTAGTTGGTCCTACTTAATTTCATACACTACTTGTCTTGTCATCGATAAGTATATTAGATTAGATTAAGGATTAGGATATTCTGTCCGGCGTGTAAAGCCCAGTGGCAAGCGCACGCCTAAATTGACGTACAAAAGATTATCCGGCCTCTGGGTCCTTTGTATTTTCCCTTGTCAAATCACGCACTTTATTAATATATTAGTAGTAACAATAGTAATATATACCCTAACTTTTATCTGGTTCCTGCAAAAGAAACCTTAATTATTAGTCCAGGCCTGTGTGTTGTTATGCCGGAATGCTGCGGCCACCTCGTTCGGGTATGATTAGTGAATCATATCTTAGCCAGGGGCGGCCATTATTCGTGGATGCACCATATTGTCGTGGCCATGTGATGCAGGGTCCGCACAGCTAACAACTCATATGCAGGACGATCGCGATGGCATAACAGCTACAGTTTTCTTCTTGTTGTTAATTGTGTGTGAGGGCAAGATCACGCTCTGTTTTGGCATGCACTACGGTGGCTCTTTAATTCGTGTTTAATCTCTCATTTCTCCTTATTAGTAGGATTTTCTTTATAAAACAGATTTGTTGCTTCTCCAAAACATATGAGAAAATTAATCCCTTATATAGCCGTGAAAATTTAGCCAATCCTTTTCATGTCTTTAAATTTTGCTCATTTTCTTATATATCCTGATTTTAGTTTTGATCTCTTTTATATCCTTTTCGTTAGTTGATCATTTAGTGGATATTGAAAAAAATCAATTTCACGTCAAGGAATATAGAAATTTGAGAAAACTAATGTTGGCAATTTGTTGTTTGACTATAATATCCATAAGGAGGAAATGTAGAAAATTTAATATAATATTCAAGAAAAGTATGTGTAGCATTTTTTTTAAAAAAATGGAAAAGAAACCATTAGCCTTGTACAACATTCTTTTAAATGAAATATACAACTAGTGTAAGAAAATATGCTACATATATAATTTTTAATAATTAAAAACAAATAATATTTTTATGCCACATCTAAAAATATTTTTATAGTAAGTAATATTTCTGTTAACGCCAGAATTTGGTAAGCCCCAAAGTCATCATCGGCCTGGTTTGTATATCGGCTCAGAGTAAATATCGGCCTCAAAGTCTGTATCGGCTTCGGAGATCTACAAGCGGCCGATAGGAGTTATCCATATTTTCAGCAGTCGGATTCTTGTTAGATTCGGGAAGATCTTATCTAGAGAAGACCGAGTTTGAGGAGGATGTGGCTTGTATCTTTTAATTAGGATAAGTTTGTTAGTTTCCTTCTTATCTTTAGAAAAGTTTGAGTCGTATTCTATTAGGATTTTTGTTAGCCTATGGGTATAAATATGTAAGCCCGTAGTTCATGTAATTTTTATCACACGATCAATACAACTTCGGCGCATCGCCAACCTTTTACTTTCGTCTTCTTCGGCGAGTTCATGCCCTTCTCACGAGGGGTAAGTCTCGTTATGGCTGCCTGCGTTGTCGGGGCTAGGGCTTCGTCGTTCTGATCTCAACAACGTAAGCACCTATTATCATATATCTTAGTCAATCTGGTTCGGCTTCTTGATTTAGTCTTATCGGCCGAGATTCGCTTTAAGGTTTATGCCGGTATTGATTAAATTGCCTTGCTAGATTAGATTGGCTAAGGTATCCACCACCCTGAAAATCAGTTAAGGGCTTGATTGTCTAGGTCTTGCGTTTCTTCTTATACTTAGTGCTGCATCAGTTCGGTTTTACCTACTAAGTCGTGACTAGAACCGTAATCTCTAGCCTGCTTATTGACTGCCAATAAGGGTTTCATCGGGGTTTCAGCCGGTGAGTTATCTGGACGTTGCATCGACCCAAAGTTTTACATATAGATTGGATCTGGCCGATGACAACAGAGTATTTATTGTTTATCTGCTTGTTGAGAGTTTATGCCATCGGACTTTTGGCCGATGTGTGCTTTAATCTTCATATCAATGTTTATCTTATATTTATCTGGATTATGCTATATCATATTGCTACATCATCATGTTATCGTCAGCCGATCGTCTCTATATAGATATTTGTTCAGTACATCGGCTGGAATTGTGCCATCGGCTCATCGGCCGATCGGTTGTTTTGGCTATCGGCCTATCGGCCGATACGTTTTTGCCTTATCGGCCTATCGGCCGATAGACTTTCTGTTATGTTGCTTTGCATATCTTGTCAGTGGCAGGATCAAACTGACTGGCACGCCCGCGCTTCATCAATTTTAGGACCTGCACTGGAGCTAGCAGATCTCCCAGGCCTTCGTGTGTCCGCACGCCGGATCCTCATCGGCGGTACGGATTTGGCGTCAACAATTTCGCATAACAAACTCATAAATTTAATAATCTCATACGAGAATCTCTACACTCCAACAATATACTCCACAAATTTATATATTTCTTCTATATCTAACGACGATCGACTAACGAAAAATATATGAAAATGATCTAAACCAAAATTCAGGGGTATATAAGGAGTTAGTAAAACTCAAAGGAATGCAAGAGATTGGATGAAATTCCAATGGACATAAATAATTTTCTCAACAAATATTGTTCTTCTTTGAGGTAGACTAGCTTCCGTCGTTCTAAAATATAGCAACGTGGTATAGGATGAAACATATCCTAGTACTACGAATCTAAACATCGTATGTTTCATTATGTACTATGTTTTTATATTTTAGGACGAAGAGAGTATTACATAACACAACAAATGTCCTGAATGGATCCTAGTTTTTGAGTTTGGCTGAATTCGTAACAGCTTTTTGCTTGAGTATGTGAAACAAGACGGTTTCATTAGGTTATGGTTAATTAAATACTAACAATTATAAGTTTTAGAAAAGATTTAGTTATTTTTTAAAACCTTATATGTAGAAATTTTTTATATGTCATTTAACAATTTAAAAAACCACATCCACAATAAGGTAGCTGAAAAGAAATAAGCCTAGTGTTTCAACTTACTACTACAAAGTAAGTACTACTTAGTTTAAATTAATAGTACCACTCAATAGCGGATCTAGAAAATTTCATGAGCCTGAGCAAACCTAACAATAGGTAAAGTACACACAATTCTATACAAATCTATAGATTAGTTTGGGGTGAGCATTTGCTTTGTTAGATTGTTCTAGGCATGTTAATTAAGTATGTACACTATACTGACTAAGTAAGTATGCTGGGTGAGCATTTGCTTGTGCCACTGGCTAAGTAAGATGATTAACAAGGTGATTAGGATTAGTATACTGGGGGCATGGCTGCTTGCAAGCTGGTGGAGCCTGGGCAATTGCCCATGCTAGCCGGGCCCTGGCCCCGCCACTGATATCAGTTTGCATGGTGCGGCTACGGATAATTTGATATAACTTATCAACCGGTCGTAATCTTATATACTTAAATAGTTTATTCTCATTAATTATAGTTAATATTATTTTTCTCCTCTCTTATTAAACCACATCATGTCAATTATTTTTAGCTTTTGAATAATAGATCTATGATACAAATAGTATCTTCTTTCTTCTCTCAATTTTAATTATTTTTAGACTCAAAATTCATAAGTATCAATTATATAAAATATGTTCACCTTGCACTATATGTGCAACCATGTGTAAATTATATAAAACATATTAGAAAATATATTGCATCCTCAGCTATCACCTATCAGTAGGCCCTGGAGTCATGGATCGTACGTACACATACCGAATTAATTAAATTTCACAATTCATACGGGATACGTTAGGTATACACTTAGACTTAAATAGATCCCCTAACTACAAAGAAAGCGGATCTTTAGCCAAACCTGAGGGAAAGGAAGCAAAATGAAACCTCTCAAAGGCTAACCCACAGCGAAGCAACAGTGGGGCTATGTAGCATGTGTGTACCACAAGCCTTTCCTCTTGTTGATTAAATGAACAATTAGTTTGATCTGTCTTTCTCTTTTGGCAGTTTGAGTCTGAACTTAAAGAAATCAGTAGGAGTACTAGAATATGCATGGATATAATTTCTGATTGTGTCATGGAGCAGGATGGCATATATCAAAGTGGGTACATATCTTTTCAGCGCAGCTCAGCCCACCATTGGAATGATTCAACAGGGGCCTCCTTTTAGCTAAGCTAGCTAGAGGGTCACTTTTAGCTAGGGTTAATATTATTCGAAGCACTAATCAGCTATGAGTGAAACATATATTAAATTTTATGTTGATCTTGCTATGAGTTAGGCTATGTTTGGGAGGTGAGGTTGGGAACTCATCTCTCACGCACGTAAAACAAAACGACAAATTTTTTTAATGATTAATTAAGTATTTGTTATTTTTTTGAAAAATATATTAATATGATTTTTTAAAACGACTTTCGTATAAAATTTTTTTAAAAAAAAACGTATCGTTTAACCGTTTAAAACGCGTGCGCGCGAATACGAGGTAAAGGAGTTGGGCTTATGCCGAACAAAGCCTTAGTGTTGATATCCAATCCACTTTGTCGTCAGATAAGCGTTGACAGAAAGACAGAACATTTCCTTCCCTTTTCAACAGAGAAGAAAAGGAAGCAACAGAGAACTGCTCCTTGAAAAATATTCGTTTGTTTTCAATTGCTTGTGAATTTCTTTGGGCCGTATCTTTCTTTCCAATCTTCGTATATGCGTAACCAATCTATTCTATGGCGTGTGATTATACGGACGGGGTCAAGTAATTACATTCAATCGCAGAAAAATCAATTAACATCTAATCGCAACAAAAAAAATTAACATGCGTGCCGTGTCAGGCATGTTGATGCAGCTGCCGATCTTTGTTGATTTGTAATGCCAAGACAACGCAAGACGCGTGCAGTTCTAGTACTTCTCTCTGATTTGCTAGTTGGATTATGTATGGGCTTAAATTAAGTTTACGCAATTACAGATTGGGCCCAAAAATGAATAAATAAAACAGACCGCTTTACTTGGGCTTCAATGGGCTGCGGCCCGGCTATGTAAATGCTTGTCCAGATGGAGAGGTTGTTTTCTGGGAATAAGTTCATCTGAGGTCCCTTAACTTATCAATGAATTTTATTTTCGTCCTTTAACCGAAAAACCAAATACAACGGATTCCTCAACTATCAAAACCGGTGCAAAATAAGTTCCAAGGCAGTTTGGATGATGATTTCAGTTGATGTGATACCTACGTGGCTAATTTGACTCGGTCTTCATCTGACGTGGCATTGACATGACATATGAAGCAAAATTTAACAATTTAAAAATAAAACAAGATGTGTAGGCCCACATGTCAATCAGATAATAAGATTAAAAAATAGTGGGATCCGCATGTTAGTGGGCCCCACTCCGATAAGGTAGCTTGACTCGGGACGCGACCCATCGTCCCGCTCCTCGGCTGCTTCGTCGGAGACCACAACACTGTCGCTTCCGGCATCGGCATCACCGTCTCCATTGGAGTCATTGCCGTCTTCTGCATGTGGAAGGATTGGAGGCGGCGGCTGGCACTCCCCCTGCTGACTTGTTAACACCAAAATTTGGTAAGCCCTGAAGTCATCATCGGCTTAGAGATCTTATCGGCTTCAGAATCTTAAGACGAGCCGATGGACATATCAAGTTGCCAGCCGTTGGATCCTTGATGGATTCGGTTAAGGAAATTAATTAATTAAAGAAAGTTTATTCAGAAGAGACTGAATTCGAGGATGATGCAACATGACAGGTTATCTATTAATTAGGTAGAGTCAATTAGTTTCCTTTTATTTTTAGGTAAGATTGTTTAAGAGTCCGAATATGACTTGTATCTTTTACTTTATCTTTAGAAAAGTTTGTGTCTTATCCAATAAGAATTAGTATCTACTGATGGATATAAATATGTACACCCGGGGTCTAGGTAAGATATCTCTCGATCAATACAACTACTCTCGGCGCATCGCCACCCTCTTTCCCGAGGTTTTTATTTATCAACCGGCGAAACTTGGCACCTGACGTGGGGCTGCATCGGCTTTTGATCTCCGGCGAAGGAGTAAGTCCTACGTTTCGTCGGCCCTGGCAATTGTATCGACTACATTGGTGTTGTTCAAGGCTGCATTGCTTCAACCTCTTAGATCGCTCTGATTCAGTTGATATATTTGCCTATCTATTTATCATATGTCTTAGTTAATCTATTTTGGTAGCTCAATTTACTTGTATCGGCTGGGATCTGTTTTATGGTTTTTGTCGGTATCGGCTAAATTGATTTGCCAGTTTAGATTAGCTAAGGTATCCACCACTCTTAAAATCAGTTGAAGGCTTGATTGTCTAGATATTATGTTTCTTTTTATACTTTGCCCTGCATCGGTCTCTAGCCTGCTTAGAACCATAATCTCTAGCCTGCTTTTGATTACCAACAAGAGTTTCATCGGGGTTTCAGCCGATGAGTTATCTGGACGTTGCATCGGCTCACAAGGATTACATACGAGTTGGATTTAGCCGATGACAACAAAGGTTTCATTGATTATCTAATCGTTTGGATTTAATGACATCGGACCTCTAGCTGATGTATACTTTAACCTTCAGATCAATCATTATTTTATCATGTCATTATTAGCCGATTGGTTTCTATTAGATTATATTATTGTTTTATTACATTATCATCAGCCGATTGTCTTTATATCATTATTTACATCAATTATCAGAATCTACATTGGATATATAGCCAATTGTTCAAAACCCTATCGACATCGGCTAGTATCAGTATCGTCTAGAATTACTTCATCGGCTTGTTAGCCGATGGGCTCTTTGATCTATTGTTTATATATATTGTCAGTTGCAGCATCAAACTGACTGGCACGCTCGCATCTCATCAATTTTAGGACCTGCACTGGAGCTAAACAAATCTCTCAGGCTTTCATGTGCCACACGCAGGATCTACGTCAACACATCTTTTGGCACGCTAGACGAGACAGATTTTGCGTCAACACGACTGTCGTTCCCCAACGAGGTTGCTGCCATTCCTCGGCTGGTGGACGAGGAGGAGCGTGGCGGAGGTGACGCGGGAGGCGGACTCAACCTCCGAGACGACAGCGCGGATGCGGTCGTGGAGCATCGAGGACTCGTCGAGCTGTGCGCGAGGACTGTTAACAGCAGATTTTCGTAATCGACCCGGAGAGGAAAGAGAAAACCGAAGCAGAGAGGAAGGATTGAGTTAGAGTCGGACCAAGTATCGTATCGGACCCGGTAGCCGTATCGGACTAGGAGAGGTGCTATCAAGAAGAGTGTATCGGTCGATACAGATTCAATATGGTCGTTGGCCGATACGGGTTGCAAGTTGATAGAGTCAACGTGGGCTTGGTCTGGGCTCGAGATAAGCTTCAAGGAAGTTGCCAAATAGAGATAAAGCTCGGTTTTAGGCAATTGTATCTTATAAATCAAGTAGGTTTAGATCTAATCTGTGGCAAGAGTCTACCGCAAAGACTTGTTTGTTAGTTATAGATAAGATCGTGTCCTATAAGGACCCTATTGTAATCGCGGGTATAAACATCCCAGAAGATTGTACATAGAAATTCTCTCACAATACAATACAACAAACAGTTTTTAATTTACTTTCGGCGCATCGCCAACCCTCGCAAGAGGTCAATTCCGACGAGTTCTTGCTTCCTTGGAGCAGAGGTAAGAACTCGTGCCCGACGATCTACATCGTCGGGGCTAGCGTGTCGTTTTAGACACGTTAAGCCTCGATGATGTGATCGTCGTTTATCATGTTTTGTGTGATCTTGACAAGTGTTTCAATTATACTTCGCCAGTGATTTACTCGTTTTAGGGTTTGTCACCGACGGTGGTTTAATTATTGCACTTGGTTAGATCATTCAATGCATCTACCATCCCCAAAAGCAATCGACGGCTTGATTTTCTTTGTGTTAAGTTTCAATCCACACTCTGAGTTGCTATCGACCTTAGTCCTGTTTTGAGGTTTAACGCAAAGCCTGCCTTTGATTGTAATTAAGGATATCACTGGGGTTTCAGCCAGTCTTACCTGATATGCGTGTTTATCATAATGTTTTCATGTGTATCTGCCATCTACATAAACAGATTGATTAATATAGATGCATGTGTTATGATTCACTCTTTAGGATTTATCTGTGATTGATGTATTCATATTGATTGGTTAGTTCATGTAGATTTGCACTAGAGTATTAGCTGGTGCAGTTCCCCTTATTGCTCTTATCGGTCGATGCTATTAATCTACATCAATATGTTGATGAAGGCCGATAGGATATGATTCATATTTTAATCTCATTTTATTGCAAGTGAGCCGATACAGCTTTGCCCTATCGGCTGGGCTATGATAATGCGACATCGGCCTATCGGCCGATCGGCCATTGTTTTCTAACATGGTTTACTTGTTTCTTGTTGATTGTAGATCAAATCAACTGGCACGCTCAGCACACAACTAGGCAAGCCTTTTGGACCTGCACTGGAGTAAAGCAAACCTCCCAGACCGTCGTGGAAACGTAGAACCCATTTTGTTGCGAGGCGGGTCTAAATTCTGCGCCAACACGCTTTTGGCACGCCCGGTGGGACCAAAAAACGCAAGCTTCGCAACAACAAGAAGACTACTTCGGGTTGTCAAAGCAGGCTGAGATCTCCGAAGAGAACGTCGTCTCCGTGACCGTCGACCAGCTCAACGAGGAACAGAAAGCCGAGATGGACAAGCTGGTCGAGCAGTTCCAAAACATGTACTTGCAGACATGCTCTAGGACTCGGCAAGGCACCCTTATTCAAAAATCTAAGGTGGTAATGCCGAGCCCTGGAGATGGAGCCAGCACATCGGCAGCAGCCCACGACCATGCTGTCAAAACCGAAGAGAACGCTGCGCCGACGTTGCAAGACCGAATCGACTCCGTAGTTCATTCTGCGCTAGTCAACCAGTCGGGGGTCTTGGTAAACACATTGACCAATATGGTCAAGTCGATCCTAGATGGGTCAATCCACCAGTACAAGCCTCAAGGGCCGATTTACCTGCCAGAAAATAAGTTCCCTGCCTATCGGACCTTGAGGAACGACCTGAGCGCGGCTCCACAGCCGACGGCGCCGATGCTACCCCCATCGGTGCAACCAACAACAACCTTGCCACTGGTCCTCACCGGGCAGACGGGAGGAAGCCCTCAGCATATCACGGAGGAGCAATATGCGCAATGGACGAAGGGGAAGCAACCAGTGATCGAGCCGATGCAGCAAGTTCCTGTCAACCTACCATCGGCCAGACAACCTCACATCCCCACGACTGGCAACCCTCCGCAACCAGCTGCATACAACGTGCCGCAAGGCTACCAGCAGTACACCGCAGGGCAGTACGACGCGCAGAACCTGGATCATCACTATCAGCCGTACTCCCCCAGGCAGTATCAAGCGGAGGGGCTGCAACAATCCTACCAGCAAGACCTCCCGCATCGGCCCGCATGGTACTGGGCCGACATGATAGCCGAGATGATGCGAGATCAGTTCGGCTTGAAGCCTAAGGAAAATTCTACAGTGTATCGGCATCCATATCCCGAGGAGTTTGACAGAGTGCCATTGCTAAGCCGATACAAAATCCCGGATTTTTCCAAGTTTTCGAGGCAGGACAACGTCTCGACATACGAGCACGTGAGCCGATTCCTAGCACAGTGCGGGGAGGCATCGGCCATAGAGGCGTTGAGGGTGAGGTTTTTCCCTCTGTCCCTGTCAGGGTCTGCATTTACATGGTTTTCGTCTTTACCTTGCAATTCCATCAGAGGATGGATAGATTTGGAGAAGCAGTTTCATAGGTACTTTTATAATGGCATGCAAGAGATGAAGCTGTCTGATCTTACTGCCATCAGGCAAAGAGTGGATGAATCGGTCCCTGAGTATATTCAAAGATTTAGGGACATAAGGAATAGGTGTTACAGCCTCAGCCTGACCGATTCACAGCTTACCAATTTGGCGTTCCAAGGATTACTGGGGCCGATACGAGAGAGGTTCTCCTCTCAAGAATTCGACAGCCTAGCACAGCTAGCCCAACGAGTATCGGCCCACGAGCAACGATTCCAGGAGGCAAAGAAGTTTGCAAAAAAGGTCAACACAGTCTATCAATATGCCTCCGATGACGATGATGAAGAAGATGTCGACGTCGATCTAGCCGAGTAGGCCCGGATGAAGAAGCCAACAACTTGCCAGTGGGCCAAGAAAGGCGATAAGGAGGACAAATACAACTTCGACATCAATAAGGCCAACAAAATATTTGACTTACTCTTGCAAGAAAAGCAGATCCAGCTGCCAGTAGGTCATATACTTCCATCGGCTGAAGAAATTAAGAAGAGGAGATATTGCAAATGGCACAACACATATTCCCATCATACCAATGAATGCAAAATCTTCCGACAGCAGATCCAATCGGCCATCGAGCAAGGCAGAATAAAGATCCATGATGCCAAGAGGCCGATGAAGATAGAAGGACACCCGTTCCCAGTTAACATGGTACGGGCGGACAGGGCCGACGGCGGTGGCCATCAGACCAACAAGCGACCTTATCAGACCTCAGAAGGCCTGATTAGAAAATATCAGCGAAGGTGGGAGGAACAAGCACAGGACCAAGCCAATCAAGATAACTCCTATGACTCTCATTGGGAGTGCGAGTTTTTCCGTTTCTGCTGGAACGAAGGAATGAGGCTACCATCTATCCAAGAGTGCCCTGCGTGTAACGATGTAGAAGACTCCTATCAGGGCAGCTCGAGCAAACAAGCGCATCGGCCAAACAAGCAGAAAAAATATGTACACGAGAGGCTAGGGCCGATGCACCATGATCATCAGACCGAGAACGAGGAGCAAGTCCAGAACCCCCAGTGGTGCCCAAGCGACATGTTTAGCAAGACACAGAAACGGCGGGTTCAGAGACTAAGAAAGAAGGAGCAAATCCAGGAGCAGCAAGCGACAATAGCCCATCGGCCCACCAGAACCAAGAAAGAGTGGAGGATAAAATCTACCGTGGTCAAGGCCGATGAGGGCACCTCCAATACAGCTCGAGCTTCTGCGGCCGCAAAAGGTAAAGGCGTAACATCGGCATCTGTTAATATGGTTTTCACATTGCCAGCAGAATACAGCGTGCAGACGGCCGATGAAGCAATAGCCGATGATGAGAAGTCCTCGGCTCGATTACAGTTGTCACCGGACCAGGCCATATTCGACAAGCCAACTGACGCCAGCCATAGGCACCTACGGCCGTTATACATCAAGGGGTTTATCAACGGGCGGCCGATGACGAAGATGTTGGTCGATGGCGGTGCGGCAGTAAACCTGATGCCGTATACGACCTTTCGAAAGCTTGGAAAGGTGCCGGAGGACCTCATCAAGACCAACATGGTGCTAAAAGACTTCGGTGGCAACGCATTTGAGGCGAAAGGAGTGCTGAACGTAGAACTCACTGTGGGAAACAAGACGATACCCACCACCTTCTTCGTCTTCGACGGAAAGGGTTCCTACAGCTTGTTGTTGGGATAGTATTGGATCCACGCAAACTGTTGCGTCCCTTCAACAATGCACCAATACCTTATACAATGGCAAGGGGACCAGGTCGAGATCGTGCAGGCCGATCGATCAGTACACGTGGCCAATGCCGATCTCGCAGTTTGGGAGATGGAGGGAATCGACTGCTTGTCCGGGCGAGTCTGGGACGCCAATTTCCTCAAAGTAACTGATTGTGATATTGAGACGATAGAAGATCAAGACAAGCAGTTGCTTTAGCAAAGATGCGCCATCCACTGTTCAAGATGAGCAAGCTAGTCCCTACACAGACGACGCGGTGGATGAGCTAGACGGCAAACTGGGACAAGGCTTTACGTCGGCCGATGAACTTGAAGAGGTAGACATAGGAATAGGTGATAGGCCTAGGCCGACGTATGTGAGTGCTAACCTGCCAAGGGAATATAAGAATAATTTGACAAATCTTTTAAAAGAATTCATGGATTATTTTGCATGGGAATACCATGAGATGCCAGGATTAAGCCGATCGATCGTAGAACATCGGCTACCTATCAAACCAGGCTATCGGCCATTTAAACAATCTCCAAGGAGATTTAAGGCCGATATGCATGAAGCTATCAAGGCAGAGATCACAAGACTTTACGATGCCAACTTTATCAGGCCCTGCCGATATACGGAGTGGGTCTCCAACATAGTTCCAGTAATGAAGAAAAATGGCAAGCTCAGGGTGTGTATCGATTTCAGAGATCTAAACAAAGCAACACCAAAGGACGAGTACCCTATGCCATTGGCCGATTTACTAGTTGATGCCGCGTCTGGACACAAGGTTATCAGCTTCATGGATGGGAACACCGGCTACAATCAGATCTTCATGGCCGAGGAAGATATCCACAAGACAGCCTTCCGGTGTCCGGGGGCAATCGGCCTGTACGAATGGGTTGTTATGACCTTCGGCTTGAAAAATGCTGGAGCTACTTATCAGAGGGCCATGAATTATATCTTTCATGATCTTATCGGCTCTTTGATTGAAGTTTATATCGATGATGTCGTCGTGAAGTCAAGAGAATACGATGTGCACTTGGCCGATTTATGCAAGGTACTTGAACGAGCAAGGAAGTATAGCTTAAAGATGAACCCTAACAAGTGTGCCTTCGAGGCCAATGATTTAGCTCAGGGGGCATTGGGATATAGGCCGATGGCTAAAGACGTTCAGGTTCAAATCGCTGCCGTGGATGCCAACGACTGGAGATTTGCTATCATCGATTATTTGAAAAATCCTTCCCAGTCGGCGTCGCGGAAGATGAAATACAAAGTGTTGCAGTATGTCCTGTTAGATGACGACTTATATCACCGGACGATTGATGGTGTCTTGCTCAAGTGCCTAGGACCAGAAGAGGCAAAAGTTGCGATGAGCGAAGTACATGAGGGGATTTGTGGAACCCATCAATCGGCCCATAAAATGAGATGGCTTTTAAAGCGCGTCGGATATTTTTGGCCAACAATGCTAGAGGATTGTTTCAAGTATTATAAAGGATGTCAAGATTGTCAGAAGTTTGGAGCAATTCAGAAAGCACCTGCATCGGCTATGCATCCAATCATAAAGCCGTGGCCGTTTCATGGATGGGGAATAGATATGATCGGCCAGATAAACCCGCCATCAAGCAAGGGACACAAATATATACTAGTGGCTACAGATTACTTTACAAAGTGGGTTGAGGCCGTTCCCCTTAAGAAGGTTGATTCCAAGGACGCAATTTAGTTTGTCAAAGAGCATATAATATATCGGTTTGGGCTTCCACAGACATTGACTACAGATCAGGGATCAATTTTTGTGTCCGATGAGTTTGTTCGGTTTGCCGAGAGCATGGGTATTAAGCTATTGAATTCTTCTCCATATTATGCGCAAGCTAATGGGTAGGCAGAAGCTTCTAACAAGACTTTAATCAAGTTGATCAAGAGGAAAATCGATGAACAGCCGCGACGGTGGCATACCACGCTGGCCGATTCCCTTTGGGCGTATCGGATGGCTTGTCATGATGCAACTCAGGTGCCGCCTTATCAGCTGGTTTATAGGCATGAAGTTGTGCTGCCATGGGAGACCACCATTGCCTCAAGGAGGATTGCCTTGCAAGACGACTTGACAGCTGATGAGTACCATAATATTATGGTTGATGAGTTGGATGACTTGGCACATGTCCGACTGCGGGCATTGGAGAAAATAAAGCGTGATAAAGATCGAGTTGCTCGTCATTATAATAAAAAAGTTGTTGTCAAGTCGTTTGAGTAAGGGGATCTTGTTTGGAAATTAATAATGCCGATTGGTTCTCAAGATAACAAATTCGGCAAGTGGTCACCTAATTGGGAAGGTCCTTTTCAGATTCATCGATGTGTTTCCCGTAATGCTTATCTGCTCATAGGATTAGATGGAGAAGTTTATGGCAGAGCTCTCAATGGCAAGTACTTAAAGAGATATTATCCAAGCCTATGGATCGACTCATGATCGGCCCTCCAGCTGATTTATGATTACAGCCGATGTGGTGTACATCGTCTTTAGACGGCCGATATACATTATCGCCCTGAGTTCAAATTTTAAAACATGAGCCCTCATCTTCTAAAATTTGGGGGGCATATATATATACAAGCGCGGAAGTTTTGAAGGATGTTTCAATTTTTCAGATTTGGACTTTTTCAGACAATTTTTCAGACTTGGACTTTTTCAGATTGAGATCAAATTCGGCCGATTAGCCGATGAGATTAATTATAATAAGGGGATATTTATTTACAAGATGGATTTTCAAGCTGGAGTGTCTTAAGATGGATTTTCAAGCTGGAGTGTCAAATTCGGCTGCTTGGCCGATGAGATTTGTATTTATATAATATAAAGGCAAAATATGTTACATCACCCGATAAAATCTGCAATAGCTGTGATGGCTCTGCGGCGAATTTGCTCGATATCTTTTATAGCTTGGGCGTCATCGGCCGTCGACCCTGGGATTGGCTTCAACGATTTGCTCAGGGTTGCAAGGTACTTGGCCAATGCCTTTAGCTTTGCCGTCTGGTCTTCTATAGCCTTGGGTGATGCAGCTATCCCAGTTTCAACTTCTTGGATTTCTTGGCGCATGGCTTCCAGCTTTGACTCTAGCTCTGCTTCGAGGCGACGGAGTTCTTCGAGTTTGTTCTTCAAGATAATCGGCTCCACAGCTAGCTCATCCAACCTGGTCTTGTCAGCATTGACTTGAGCCTTGCTAGTGGACAGGGCCGATTCCAGTTGTTCACGTTCTCGTCGCTCCGCAAGTCTTTCTTTCGCCTTGTTAAGTTTGAATCGATATTGCTCCAAGAAGATGGCCGGTGTTATGGTCTCCATCAGGTCTTCGGGCAGTTGATCTTGAATTTCTTGTACCCTAACCCTGATGGGAGTACAATCGTCCACCAAGAACTCCAGTGAGGACTCCAGCCGATTGCCAATGTCGGTTAGCCGGTTCTTTAGCTCATCGGAGATTGATGTTTTGGCTGTGGCAGGTGGCTCTTTGTCCTCGTCATCAAGAAACTGGCCGATGTCAAAAGAGAACATATCGGCTAGGTTCTGCCAAATATCAGTATAGGCCGAGGTCAGCTTAGTCAAACAAGAATCGACAAAAGGGGATCAAAATAATCTTGGTTACCTGTGTTGGAGCATCGATGATACTTGCATCGGCTTCCTTTTGCTGTGTTGAAACAGTAGGTGAGGGGGTTGGCCGATGTGGTGCAGGTGATGGGGCCCTTGGCTAAAGACAAAACAAGAAGATGGTGAACAGATCTATGTTGTTAGAAAGACAATGCAAAATTAACTCTTACCGAAGCAATTGGAGAGGGTGCTGGAGAAGGAGAAGGGGTTCTCAATTGGGCCTTAGCTCGTTCACGCTTCTGTAAAGTTGCCTTTTTAGTCCTGGGCAGCGGGGTTTTTTGAGTCCGTTCCTTCAACAAAGACGACGCGAGAACCTGCAAGGGATTAAAATATAGCATACTAATAGAAGAAGATTGCATAAATTCAAGAAGGGAAACGTGTTACCTTGCGGACTGCGTGCCTGGTTTTCCTTGGTTGGATGGTGCCGACTTGGTCATCGGCCGATGGGATTGTAGTGGTCTCGGCCGATGGTTCCTCAGTAGTCTCGGCCGATGGATTCTCTTCTTCAGGTGCATCGGCGGCTGCTACATCAACCTCTTCATCCATCACTTGTTCATCAAAGAATTTTTCTATGGAGGGGTCTAGCTCTTCAAGACCAGCCTGATCATCAGTCTTAGCCTTCTTGCTGAATTTTTGAGATTTTCCTTTTGCTGGCGCTTTCCTCTTGGGGTTTTCCCTGGTCATCGGCCCTTGGAGTAGCGTTGAAATCTTTGGGGCAGTAAGGTCGATGATTGACTCCAGAATAGTTGATCCCGATGGAGCCACGGCTTGAGCATAAAAGATTTTTTGTCCACTGTTGCTTACAGACGGAATCGGACCGTCTGGGACTTGAGGGCTGATACCTTGGATAAGCTCCGTTACATGGAATCTAGCCGATTGGTGGAAAATATGAGCAGCCCATTCTTGCCACCATGCTTGGAAGCTGATGTGGACAAAGGCGCTCAGGTGCAATCGGTCGCAGTCACCCAAATTCGGGATTCCAATTTCCAGTACTTTGCTCATGATCAGCACTGATGACACCGTGCCCCTGCTCTCTAGGAGTCTTTGGAAGTATAAGTTAACGGGGAGTTGTCCAAGCCCGCACTGTCTAGCAGCTGCCATGGGATTATAGAATTCATAAGACAGGCTGGTGCTTCTTCCTTGGAATATGTGTGAGCCCCCGGTTTTGTATACCGGGAACCCCATGTGTATTACAATACCATTCCCTGGATCAGTAGATGGTACACACATGGCACAGTTGTATATCTCAAGCTGACATCGTCATACAGGGTAAACACATTGACCAATATGGTCAAGTCGATCCTAGATGGGTCAATCCACCAGTACAAGCCTCAAGGGCCGATTTACCTGCCCAGAAAATAAGTTCCCGATGAAGGCCGATAGGATATGATTCATATTTTAATCTCATTTTATTGCAAGTGAGCCGATACAGCTTTGCCCTATCGGCTGGGCTATGATAATGCGACATCGGCCTATCGGCCGATCGGCCATTGTTTTCTAACATGGTTTATTTGTTTCTTGTTGATTGTAGATCAAATCAACTAGCACGCTCAGCACACAACTAGGCAAGCCTTTTGGACCTGCACTGGAGTAAAGCAAACCTCCCAGACCGTCGTGGAAACGTAGAACCCATTTTGTTGCGAGGCGGGTCTAAATTCTGCGCCAACACGCTTTTGGCACGCCCGGTGGGACCAAAAAACGCAAGCTTCGCAACAACAAGAAGACTACTTCGGGTTGTCAAAGCAGGCTGAGATCTCCGAAGAGAACGTCGTCTCCGTGACCGTCGACCAGCTCAACGAGGAACAGAAAGCCGAGATGGACAAGCTGGTCGAGCAGTTCCAAAACATGTACTTGCAGACATGCTCTAGGACTCGGCAAGGCACCCTTATTCAAAAATCTAAGGTGGTAATGCCGAGCCCTGGAGATGGAGCCAGCACATCGGCAGCAGCCCACGACCATGCCGTCAAAACCGAAGAGAACGCTGCGCCGACGTTGCAAGACCGAATCGACTCCGTAGTTCATTCTGCGCTAGTCAACCAGTCGGGGGTCTTGGTAAACACATTGACCAATATGGTCAAGTCGATCCTAGATGGGTCAATCCACCAGTACAAGCCTCAAGGGCCGATTTACCTGCCAGAAAATAAGTTCCCGATGAAGGCCGATAGGATATGATTCATATTTTAATCTCATTTTATTGCAAGTGAGCCGATACAGCTTTGCCCTATCGGCTGGGCTATGATAATGCGACATCGGCCTATCGGCCGATCGGCCATTGTTTTCTAACATGGTTTATTTGTTTCTTGTTGATTGTAGATCAAATCAACTGGCACGCTCAGCACACAACTAGGCAAGCCTTTTGGACCTGCACTGGAGTAAAGCAAACCTCCCAGACCGTCGTGGAAACGTAGAACCCATTTTGTTGCGAGGCGGGTCTAAATTCTGCGCCAACACGCTTTTGGCACGCCCGGTGGGACCAAAAAACGCAAGCTTCGCAACAACAAGAAGACTACTTCGGGTTGTCAAAGCAGGCTGAGATCTCCGAAGAGAACGTCGTCTCCGTGACCGTCGACCAGCTCAACGAGGAACAGAAAGCCGAGATGGACAAGCTGGTCGAGCAGTTCCAAAACATGTACTTGCAGACATGCTCTAGGACTCGGCAAGGCACCCTTATTCAAAAATCTAAGGTGGTAATGCCGAGCCCTGGAGATGGAGCCAGCACATCGGCAGCAGCCCACGACCATGCCGTCAAAACCGAAGAGAACGCTGCGCCGACGTTGCAAGACCGAATCGACTCCGTAGTTCATTCTGCGCTAGTCAACCAGTCGGGGGTCTTGGTAAACACATTGACCAATATGGTCAAGTCGATCCTAGATGGGTCAATCCACCAGTACAAGCCTCAAGGGCCGATTTACCTGCCAGAAAATAAGTTCCCGATGAAGGCCGATAGGATATGATTCATATTTTAATCTCATTTTATTGCAAGTGAGCCGATACAGCTTTGCCCTATCGGCTGGGCTATGATAATGCGACATCGGCCTATCGGCCGATCGGCCATTGTTTTCTAACATGGTTTATTTGTTTCTTGTTGATTGTAGATCAAATCAACTGGCACGCTCAGCACACAACTAGGCAAGCCTTTTGGACCTGCACTGGAGTAAAGCAAACCTCCCAGACCGTCGTGGAAACGTAGAACCCATTTTGTTGCGAGGCGGGTCTAAATTCTGCGCCAACACGCTTTTGGCACGCCCGGTGGGACCAAAAAACGCAAGCTTCGCAACAACAAGAAGACTACTTCGGGTTGTCAAAGCAGGCTGAGATCTCCGAAGAGAACGTCGTCTCCGTGACCGTCGACCAGCTCAACGAGGAACAGAAAGCCGAGATGGACAAGCTGGTCGAGCAGTTCCAAAACATGTACTTGCAGACATGCTCTAGGACTCGGCAAGGCACCCTTATTCAAAAATCTAAGGTGGTAATGCCGAGCCCTGGAGATGGAGCCAGCACATCGGCAGCAGCCCACGACCATGCCGTCAAAACCGAAGAGAACGCTGCGCCGACGTTGCAAGACCGAATCGACTCCGTAGTTCATTCTGCGCTAGTCAACCAGTCGGGGGTCTTGGTAAACACATTGACCAATATGGTCAAGTCGATCCTAGATGGGTCAATCCACCAGTACAAGCCTCAAGGGCCGATTTACCTGCCAGAAAATAAGTTCCCTGCCTATCGGACCTTGAGGAACGACCTGAGCGCGGCTCCACAGCCGACGGCGCCGATGCTACCCCCATCGGTGCAACCAACAACAACCTTGCCACTGGTCCTCACCGGGCAGACGGGAGGAAGCCCTCAGCATATCACGGAGGAGCAATATGCGCAATGGACGAAGGGGAAGCAACCAGTGATCGAGCCGATGCAGCAAGTTCCTGTCAACCTACCATCGGCCAGACAACCTCACATCCCCACGACTGGCAACCCTCCGCAACCAGCTGCATACAACGTGCCGCAAGGCTACCAGCAGTACACCGCAGGGCAGTACGACGCGCAGAACCTGGATCATCACTATCAGCCGTACTCCCCCAGGCAGTATCAAGCGGAGGGGCTGCAACAATCCTACCAGCAAGACCTCCCGCATCGGCCCGCATGGTACTGGGCCGACATGATAGCCGAGATGATGCGAGATCAGTTCGGCTTGAAGCCTAAGGAAAATTCTACAGTGTATCGGCATCCATATCCCGAGGAGTTTGACAGAGTGCCATTGCTAAGCCGATACAAAATCCCGGATTTTTCCAAGTTTTCGAGGCAGGACAACGTCTCGACATACGAGCACGTGAGCCGATTCCTAGCACAGTGCGGGGAGGCATCGGCCATAGAGGCGTTGAGGGTGAGGTTTTTCCCTCTGTCCCTGTCAGGGTCTGCATTTACATGGTTTTCGTCTTTACCTTGCAATTCCATCAGAGGATGGATAGATTTGGAGAAGCAGTTTCATAGGTACTTTTATAATGGCATGCAAGAGATGAAGCTGTCTGATCTTACTGCCATCAGGCAAAGAGTGGATGAATCGGTCCCTGAGTATATTCAAAGATTTAGGGACATAAGGAATAGGTGTTACAGCCTCAGCCTGACCGATTCACAGCTTACCAATTTGGCGTTCCAAGGATTACTGGGGCCGATACGAGAGAGGTTCTCCTCTCAAGAATTCGACAGCCTAGCACAGCTAGCCCAACGAGTATCGGCCCACGAGCAACGATTCCAGGAGGCAAAGAAGTTTGCAAAAAAGGTCAACACAGTCTATCAATATGCCTCCGATGACGATGATGAAGAAGATGTCGACGTCGATCTAGCCGAGTAGGCCCGGATGAAGAAGCCAACAACTTGCCAGTGGGCCAAGAAAGGCGATAAGGAGGACAAATACAACTTCGACATCAATAAGGCCAACAAAATATTTGACTTACTCTTGCAAGAAAAGCAGATCCAGCTGCCAGTAGGTCATATACTTCCATCGGCTGAAGAAATTAAGAAGAGGAGATATTGCAAATGGCACAACACATATTCCCATCATACCAATGAATGCAAAATCTTCCGACAGCAGATCCAATCGGCCATCGAGCAAGGCAGAATAAAGATCCATGATGCCAAGAGGCCGATGAAGATAGAAGGACACCCGTTCCCAGTTAACATGGTACGGGCGGACAGGGCCGACGGCGGTGGCCATCAGACCAACAAGCGACCTTATCAGACCTCAGAAGGCCTGATTAGAAAATATCAGCGAAGGTGGGAGGAACAAGCACAGGACCAAGCCAATCAAGATAACTCCTATGACTCTCATTGGGAGTGCGAGTTTTTCCGTTTCTGCTGGAACGAAGGAATGAGGCTACCATCTATCCAAGAGTGCCCTGCGTGTAACGATGTAGAAGACTCCTATCAGGGCAGCTCGAGCAAACAAGCGCATCGGCCAAACAAGCAGAAAAAATATGTACACGAGAGGCTAGGGCCGATGCACCATGATCATCAGACCGAGAACGAGGAGCAAGTCCAGAACCCCCAGTGGTGCCCAAGCGACATGTTTAGCAAGACACAGAAACGGCGGGTTCAGAGACTAAGAAAGAAGGAGCAAATCCAGGAGCAGCAAGCGACAATAGCCCATCGGCCCACCAGAACCAAGAAAGAGTGGAGGATAAAATCTACCGTGGTCAAGGCCGATGAGGGCACCTCCAATACAGCTCGAGCTTCTGCGGCCGCAAAAGGTAAAGGCGTAACATCGGCATCTGTTAATATGGTTTTCACATTGCCAGCAGAATACAGCGTGCAGACGGCCGATGAAGCAATAGCCGATGATGAGAAGTCCTCGGCTCGATTACAGTTGTCACCGGACCAGGCCATATTCGACAAGCCAACTGACGCCAGCCATAGGCACCTACGGCCGTTATACATCAAGGGGTTTATCAACGGGCGGCCGATGACGAAGATGTTGGTCGATGGCGGTGCGGCAGTAAACCTGATGCCGTATACGACCTTTCGAAAGCTTGGAAAGGTGCCGGAGGACCTCATCAAGACCAACATGGTGCTAAAAGACTTCGGTGGCAACGCATTTGAGGCGAAAGGAGTGCTGAACGTAGAACTCACTGTGGGAAACAAGACGATACCCACCACCTTCTTCGTCTTCGACGGAAAGGGTTCCTACAGCTTGTTGTTGGGATAGTATTGGATCCACGCAAACTGTTGCGTCCCTTCAACAATGCACCAATACCTTATACAATGGCAAGGGGACCAGGTCGAGATCGTGCAGGCCGATCGATCAGTACACGTGGCCAATGCCGATCTCGCAGTTTGGGAGATGGAGGGAATCGACTGCTTGTCCGGGCGAGTCTGGGACGCCAATTTCCTCAAAGTAACTGATTGTGATATTGAGACGATAGAAGATCAAGACAAGCAGTTGCTTTAGCAAAGATGCGCCATCCACTGTTCAAGATGAGCAAGCTAGTCCCTACACAGACGACGCGGTGGATGAGCTAGACGGCAAACTGGGACAAGGCTTTACGTCGGCCGATGAACTTGAAGAGGTAGACATAGGAATAGGTGATAGGCCTAGGCCGACGTATGTGAGTGCTAACCTGCCAAGGGAATATAAGAATAATTTGACAAATCTTTTAAAAGAATTCATGGATTATTTTGCATGGGAATACCATGAGATGCCAGGATTAAGCCGATCGATCGTAGAACATCGGCTACCTATCAAACCAGGCTATCGGCCATTTAAACAATCTCCAAGGAGATTTAAGGCCGATATGCATGAAGCTATCAAGGCAGAGATCACAAGACTTTACGATGCCAACTTTATCAGGCCCTGCCGATATACGGAGTGGGTCTCCAACATAGTTCCAGTAATGAAGAAAAATGGCAAGCTCAGGGTGTGTATCGATTTCAGAGATCTAAACAAAGCAACACCAAAGGACGAGTACCCTATGCCATTGGCCGATTTACTAGTTGATGCCGCGTCTGGACACAAGGTTATCAGCTTCATGGATGGGAACACCGGCTACAATCAGATCTTCATGGCCGAGGAAGATATCCACAAGACAGCCTTCCGGTGTCCGGGGGCAATCGGCCTGTACGAATGGGTTGTTATGACCTTCGGCTTGAAAAATGCTGGAGCTACTTATCAGAGGGCCATGAATTATATCTTTCATGATCTTATCGGCTCTTTGATTGAAGTTTATATCGATGATGTCGTCGTGAAGTCAAGAGAATACGATGTGCACTTGGCCGATTTATGCAAGGTACTTGAACGAGCAAGGAAGTATAGCTTAAAGATGAACCCTAACAAGTGTGCCTTCGAGGCCAATGATTTAGCTCAGGGGGCATTGGGATATAGGCCGATGGCTAAAGACGTTCAGGTTCAAATCGCTGCCGTGGATGCCAACGACTGGAGATTTGCTATCATCGATTATTTGAAAAATCCTTCCCAGTCGGCGTCGCGGAAGATGAAATACAAAGTGTTGCAGTATGTCCTGTTAGATGACGACTTATATCACCGGACGATTGATGGTGTCTTGCTCAAGTGCCTAGGACCAGAAGAGGCAAAAGTTGCGATGAGCGAAGTACATGAGGGGATTTGTGGAACCCATCAATCGGCCCATAAAATGAGATGGCTTTTAAAGCGCGTCGGATATTTTTGGCCAACAATGCTAGAGGATTGTTTCAAGTATTATAAAGGATGTCAAGATTGTCAGAAGTTTGGAGCAATTCAGAAAGCACCGGCATCGGCTATGCATCCAATCATAAAGCC
>BDMV01000001.1:60805961-60897859 GCA_008326285.1 Oryza officinalis
CGACGGTAGACGAGAAATGCGGTAAGGAAACGAAAGCAAGAGGAAGGGCAGGAGGGGAGCTCACCTTGCGGCAGCCGGGTAGCGGCGTACCGACCGACGGTCCTCGCACGAACTACGGTCGTCGAGGTACTGCCTGGGGCCGGTCGACCCGCGGATCGTCCTCGCCCACCACGTGTTCGCTCGGCAACAAACGAACACACAGCGTTAAGGAATAAATGTTAGCGGATTAGTGCAAGTTAGGTGTCAGGGGTCAGCGAGTTAGAAGTCAGCGGGTTAGTGAGTTAGAAGTCAGCGGGTTAGTGAGTTAGAAGTCAGCGGGTCAGATGTTAGGGATTAGCCGTTCGATAAGTCAGTCGTTCTCGGGTTCAAATGACGGCGCGGCGGCCTATCCGTCCTCTTGCTCAACTGAGGCCCAGCCGAAACCGGCCGCGGCGGAGCAAGCGGAGAGATGGCGGCGTGTGCGCGGAAGGGTGTGACTGAAGAGAAAGAAAGCCAGGAGGAGGAGAAAAGAGGATGGAAAGGGACGGGTTGCATACTGGCTATGGTTGCCCTTATATAGGCTTCACCGCACGAGCTCGTCTTAAATGGCCATGAAGACAGGGACGGGGCAGTTGCAGCGGCCGCGCGGGTTGGCGCGTATACTGCATAGGCTGTTGCATGCATGCTAGCTTGGGCTCGACTAGCTGCTTGCATGCAGGCATACGCATAGCTAGCTAGTTGCATGGTGCTTGCTCGTGGCTGGCTTGCCTGCATGCACGCGCATGCACAACTAGCTTGCTGCATGGCTCGCGGCGGTGCGAGGTAGGGCCGGATGCGTATGGAATGGATGGCAAGCTCGCCGGTGAGACAGGAGCGGAAGGCGACAGCCGGTGATGTCGTAGCGGCCTCGTCGTAGCGGCGCGGCGTGCGGCGACGTCGTCGCCGAAAATAGTATGGGGGAAGAATTAGACTTTATTTTTACTACCAACCTAATAGGAATGAAAGGGCTCGGGGAGGCAACATGGACTTTCCCAGAAGAAGCCCAGCAGGAAGGCCACGGTAGAGGGAGTGGAAATGAACTTGTTTTGCGGAATGGGTTGGGCTAACAGAGGGAAATGTGGCCCAAAGAAATAGGATGTTCGAATATTTTCTTTGGGATATGAAATTTGGAAATTTCAAGGGGGTTTGAGATAGAATTTGTACAGAGGACAACCTTTTCGGTAAAAGGATTTAATCGAGATCTTTTGGCACAGATTCCAGACACAAATAAACAATAAACAAGCAAACTAAAATTATGCCTGAGGACTAGACTTTGTCTGAGGAGGTCATATCCTGAAAATAGCCTATTAGGAATTTATATTTCGCAATTAAGTTTTCTAGTAAATATTTTACCAATAGACATATTTTGCAAATAATTTCCAAAAGCTTATCACTCTATATAAAGGTGCATAGAAAATAATCAAAGCTATTTCTTTAGTGGAACAATATTTGTTTTAATAAATTATCCCTTAATGGGTTTTATCCAAAATGGTGATACATTTAGATATATAGCTTTATTTATAAAGTAAATATGCTCAAGGGTTTTTGTTTTTCGAAAATAATTGGCATATGCAAATCATAGCTCCTTGAATAAATAATATTTGAAATCAAATATCGACGTATCCTCAGACGTTCGTCTATTAGCCCACGTGTAAACGAAAAACGACAGATCGAATTGAGTTAGTTCAGGCATGAATGTATTTTGAAAAAGATTTTTGGTTATTCTGAATTTTTAATTCCGTATTCCAAAGTCGAAATATTCAGGATGTTACAACAGCTCTCCAATGCTCCTTACCAGGATTAGCCATGAATCTACTGACAACACTCAATGCATGAGATAAATCAGGACGAGAACAAACCATGGCATACATAAGAGAACCAACCGCACTGGAATATGGAACTCTAGACATGTACTCAATATCTTTATCTGACTCTGGACATAAATTTGATGATAATCTGAAATGTGCAGCTAATGGAGTACTCACTGGTTTTGCTTTATTCATATTGAAACGACGAAGAACCTTTTCAATATAACCTCGCTGACTGAGGTATAATTTACCAGATTTTCTATCTCTAGTAATTTTCATACCAAGAATTTTCTTAGCTGCACCCAAGTCCTTCATCTCAAATTCTTTACTCAATTGTGCCTTCAATTTAGCTATTTCTGATTTATCTTTTGTAGCAATCAACATATCATCAACATAAAGAAGCAAATAAATAGCTGAGCCATTAACAATCTTCAAATAAACACAGCTATCATAATCAGACCGCTTAAAGCCACGAGAGAGCATAAATGAGTTAAACCTCTTGTACCATTGCCTAGGAGATTGCTTCAAACCATAAAGCGACTTCTTTAACTTACAGACAAGGTGTTCTTTTCCAGGAATAACAAAACCTTCAGGTTGGCTCATATAAATGTCTTCTTCCAACTCCCCATGTAAGAATGCAGTTTTAACATCAAGTTGCTCAAGTTCATAACCATTCATGGCAACTATACTAAGCAAAGTACGAATAGAACCATGCTTAACAACTAGGGAAAAGACACCATTATAATCAATACCTGAAATCTGGCTATAGCCTTTAGCAATCAACCTCGCTTTATACCTTACTGGCTCACTAGGAGAAAGACCCTCCTTTCTTTTATAAATCCATTTGCAACGGACAGACTTTTTATTCTTGGGCAATTTCATTAAATTCCAAGTACCATTCTTTTCAAGTGACTCCATCTCATCTTGCATAGCAGTCATCCAATTGTTGCAATCAGCAGAAGTAATAGCCTCAGAATAATTAGAAGGTTCTGAATTACCTTCAATCTCTTCTGCAACACTCATAGCATAAGCAACATTGCATTCTTCAATCAACCTTTTAACAGGCTTTGGCTGTCTTCTGGACCTATTAGCAGCAATAGATCATTGTGGAGACTGCACAACTGGAGAAAAATGCTCAATAACAGAAGAATCATCAACAATTAAAGAATTTTCAGCAATAGGTGCATCTTGGACAATAGCATTTTCAACATCTGGTGAATCAATCAAGTGCTCCACCTGCACACTTATTTTCTCTCCCTCAATAGGAGCATCAACAGAAGGATTATGAGCAAACATAACAGTCTCATTAAAAATAACATTCCTGCTAAGCATAACCTTCTGAGTCTAAGGATTCCACAATTTATAACCTTTAACACCAGATTGATAACCAATAAAAATGCATTTAACAGCTCTAGGCTCCAATTTACCATTATCAACGTGAGCATAAGCAGTACAACCAAAAACTCTCAATTGTGAATAATCAGCTGGAGATCCAGACCATACCTCAATTGGAGTTTTCTTATCAAGCGGAATAGAAGGTGAACGATTAATAAGATAGCAAGCAGTGGAAGCAGCCTCAGCCCAAAAACGCCTATTCAAGCCAGCATTAGACAACATGCACCGGGCCCTGGAGATGATAGTTCTGTTCATACGCTCAGTTACACCATTCTGTTGAGGCGTATAAGGAATAGTGTAGTGCCTAACAATGCCTTGAGACTTGCAATATGCATTAAACTCATTAGAACAGAATTCTATCCCATTATCAGTGCGAAGCTTTTTAACCTTCTTCTCAGTTTGATTTTCAATCATAACCTTCCACTCTTTAAATGCTGAAAATGCTTCTGATTTATACTTCAAGAAATAAGGCCATACCTTACGAGAATAATCATCAATGATTGTCAACATATAACGAGAATCACCAAAAGAAGGCTTGCGAGATGGTCCCCATAAATCAGAATGCACATAATCAAGAATACATTTACTTTTATGAGTATAGATATTAAAGACACCCTCTTGTGTTTGCCAAACACACAATGCTTACAAAACTTCAACTTACTGATGCTATGTTCATCAAGAAGTCCTCTCTTGCACAATTCATGCAAGCCTTGCTCATTCATATGTCCAAGACGCTTATGCCAAAGATTAGTAGCATCAGAATTAGATGATGAATTGAAAATTATAGCGGCATCACCTGTAATTGTAGTACCACGAAGACGGTACAAATTTGGAGATTTCAATTCACTTTTCATCACAATAAGAGAACCTTTTGACACCTTTAAAACTCCATCTCCACCGGAGTACTTGTACCCTTTAGCATTAAGAGTACCAAGAGAAATAAGATTCTTACTCATGCTAGGGATATGCCTCACGTCAGCCAAAGTTCTGACAATGCCATCATGCATCTTAATCTGAATGGAACCAATACCAACAATATCAAGTGGACTATTATCACCCAATCTAACAGAACCTTCACCTTGAAGAGAATCATAGGTGACAAACCAATCTTTATTAGAGCATATATGAAATGAAGCAGCGGAATCAAGAATCCATTCATCATTACTGTTAGCACATCCAGCAAAAGCAACTAAAGAATCACCATCGGAATAATCTGTCTTAGAAGCAGCAACAGAGGCATTACCTTCATCATTGGGTTTACCTTTCTCTCTATATGTGCCATTTCTCTTCTCTTTATTCTTTAATTTTAAACAATCCTCAATGAAGTGATTATTCTTCTTGCAATACCTGCAGAATTTATCTTCTCTGCCACGAGACTTCGATCGGCCTTTGTAACGATTAGAACTTTTGCCTCTATTTCCATTGTTTGATTTATTTTCCGTCCTCCCACGAACAGACAAAACTTCTCCTTTGGAAGGAGAACCTTCAGAAGACACCATCAACTTCATTTTTTCTTTAGCATGAACGCCTCACAAACTTCATCAAGAGTTAGTGTATCATGGCTATATAATAAAGTATCTCTGAAGTTTGAAAAAGAACTAGGCAAAGAACACAAAAGAATCAGACCCAAATCCTCATCATCATATTCTACCTCCATAGCCTGTAAATCAGAAATGATCTCCTTGAAGACCGTTAGATGGTTAATGACAGAACCACCCTCTTGCAACTTGTGCGTATACAACTTCATCTTCATATGCATCTTGCTTGCCAAATTTTTAGACATGCAAATTGACTCTAATTTGAGCCACAAAGTAGCTGCAGTTTTCTCCTGCAGACAATCTTGCAAAATATTATTTGAAAGATAAAGCTGAATTTGAGACAAGGCCTTACGATCTTTTTTCTTCTCATCATCGGTCCATGATTTGAAATCCTTGTTACCGAATTCATCAAGAGCATCATCAACATCAGCCTGCGTAAGAATAGCCCGCATCTTGACTTGCCATAGTGCGAACCTTATGTCTCGATCCAGTTGAGGAATATCATATTTCACTGAAGACATGGTGAAGAAATAACAGCAATAACCAGAAGAGTAATAATCTGCAGAAATATAGGTGTAACCCTAGCAAAAAACGTGCAGCCTGGTACACAACTTGTGTACGTTTAGCTGAAAACAGCCAAAGAATAAAACTCCTGATAGCTTTCACCGTGCGCACTTAGCAAAAAATTCCAGAAATCTGATTTTTTCACCTCCAGAAACGAGAAGCACGCTGCTGCCCTGGTTACCTTGATCCGCGTGCGTGGTGATCAGTACTCAGCACAACAGCAACAGCAACAGATGCGCGTGAACAGTAGACAAGCTAGCAGATCAACAGCTTTTACTTTTTTTTTAGTAGATCGATAGAACGGCAATAGTACTTCGCCTCCGCTTCGGAATCGCAGACGTGCACAGCCGGCAGCTCTGCCTTGGACTCAACGTGTATGAACACCAAGTCGCTAATTTGACAGCACGAAGAAATCGCCGTGTGCAGATTGATCTCGATGGCGGCGCGATGAATAGGACTAAAATCCTAACTTTTTTTTTCTCAATCTCGTGCCTGGCTCTGATACCACTTGTTACCAAATAATGCAATCAAGATCGAACACGAGACACAGATTTACATGAAAAACCCTTACAGGAAAAAAACCACGGGCGCCAACCGGCGATCTTCACTATATGGAGAGAGTGTTTACAGAACGCAGGGAATACAATGAGTCATCTCTTCTCGTGCGGCTTACAAGATGTATTTATAGGATGGACTGGCTGCAGTCAAATACGGAAACAAATCCGCTAATAAACATAACCCGAACCGTGGGCCCTCCAGACGTCCCCACAAGACCAACGTTATAATTCGAATCATATTCCAATACTGTACAGCAGCATAAGCAAGCTGCAAGCCTTTTACTGCCTGATGGTCTTTGAAAGCGATATTCCAACAACCGACAGATGATAGCCAATGCATTTTCAGCATCTTTTGACACACCCTCATTGTACTGAGATGCCCTTCTTCTTGTGGACATACACTCGCGAAAAGTGTAGATAAGCAGCTAACCCAAGAACACTGAGCACAGCCAGGAGCCAGTAGAAGTAATCAAGATGACCTCGGTTCAGATTGTCCGAGAACCAGCTATCCCCAGTCATGCTGGTTACCTTGTCAATTGCATACACAAGAAAGCTGCTGATGAAGCTCCCAATCCCAAATATGCTCAGGTACAAGGCAAGTCCTAAACTGCGCAAACCATCTGGTACTTGGTCATAGAAGAATTCTTGCAGGCCAACCATTGTGAACATGTCAGCCAAACCAGACAGGATGAACTGAGGGACCACCCACCAGAAGCTCATAGGGATTGTGGTTTCAGGATTGTCCACTAGGCCAAAATCTCTTGCTACCATGAGCCTTCTCATCTCCACAAGGGCCGCAACGACCATCAATATTACTGAGATTACCAATCCAATCCCAATCCTTTGCAACGTCGTGATGCCGCGAGGGTTCTTTGAGTACCTCCTAGTAAGTGGAACAAGGATTCGATCATATATAGGAACGGAGATGACGATCAACACACTGATCAAGCTTTGTAGGGCAGCAGCTGGTCTGTAGTTTACCTATCCACCTATCTAGTGTGCTTGCTTGCTTAGTGAACAGTGTCATCCACTGGGCAAAAATAATTGCATAGATCAGACAGGTTGCCCCTATTGGGAACAATTTAAGCACAGCGGCGGCTTCATCAGGAAAGCATGCCTTTTCTGCATCATTGTGCTGGGATGATGATGCTTGGGTGCAGTGAAGATCCCCTGATGATCTGCATGCCAGAGGAAGAAAGAGCAAATAAGGTTGTAGTTTGCAACGGATGGGCTCTGAAGGCGGCTTCATTGCATACATACTTTGAACACCATGATGCGCACCACCATCGAATCTTTGCTAGAAGTGATTTCCCAACCTGGCCAAATAGGCTCGTGTTACTTCTTAGAGGATAGAAGCTGTAACTCTTGGTCCCAAGCCAGAATACTGCAAGAGAAAGAGACATAGCAATGCAAGGGATTCCAAACCCAAGCTGCCAGCCAATGTTATCTTGAACGTAATTCAAGATCGAAACTGTAATGATATTGCCACCATATGTCCCAAAGTACCACCAATTGAAGAATGAGCTCCTTGAGGCACATTCTTCAGGGTCATTCTCATCAAATTGGTCGGCCCCAAATGCTTGGACACAGGGTTTGTGGCCACCTTGAGCAAAAGCCACGATATACAGGGACAGGTAGAAGAAAGCTACATGAATGTCCATAGTGGAGGATGCCTTATTATCTGCATTATCTTCAAATCCTGCTTGTTGATGTGGTACAAGAACCGGTGATAGCGTGAGCATGCCAAGTCCCTATATTGTGGATACAATTCAGTGAGAAATCTACATAATAAAAAGAATCCAAGAAACTCCACAATATCATTTTCTTACACAGAAACTGAATAGTATCATTTTATCACAGTGATGCACACTTGTATAGTATGCCCATTATGGTGGTGATAGCCATATACTACCTTTATTTTTTAATGAATGACGCCGTTGACTTTTGATCGTATGTTTGACCATTTGTCTTAATAAAAAAAAACGTAATTATTATTTATTTTATTGTGAGTTGTTTTATCACTAAAAGAAATTTAAGCATGATTTATATCTTATGTATTTGCATAAAATTTTTGAATAAGACGAATGGTCAAACGTGTGTTCAAAAGTTATCGACGTCATCTATTAATAAAACGGAGGGAGTATCAAAAACGTGTGTTCAAAAGTTATCGACGTCATCTATTAATAAAACGGAGGGAGTATCACGTAGAAGGAAAGGAAAATATTTAGCTGAATATTGACTGAAAGTCCTCCATGCTTCAGATCTAGACACATCAAACTTGTCCCTATGGTTATCCTCTACCTAGAAAAAGTAGAAACTATATGTAGTTGCATCCAGATTCTTTCGGATCAGGGGAAAATCAGGGTTACCAGAGCGAGTTACTATCAAAATTCCAAGTAAACACACAGAATCAGAGTAGCATATGCTCAGCATTGTCACAGGTTCATCATAACAGTGGCAGTTGAGTAAGCCAGACAAGAACAGCCGACAGCGAGTGCACTGTACATACCAGGATGTAGAGGAGGGAGGCACAGATGATGGTGCGGTAGCGGCCGAGGCAGGAGTCAGCGACGGCGGCGCCGAGCAGCGGGAGCAACAGCGCGGTGCCGTTCCACGCGTTGATGGCCGCGGCGGCGGACGCCGTGGACTGCCCCAGCGGGCCGGTCAGGTAGGTGATCAGGTTCCCGGAGATGCCGCCGAAGGCGAACCGCTCCGAGATCTCCACGCCTGCGACGACGACCGACGGCAACGCACGCGGATTAGTCCGAGAGAAAGAAGGCGGTGAGAGCGGGGCGGTGCTTGCTCGTTGACTCGCCGCCGCAGCCCTCGTTATCTCGATCTCGGGGGCGTGTTTTGGAGGTACCGATGATGAAGAGGGCGGCGGGCCACCGGCCGGAGGCGCGGCGGGAGGCCGGGCGGCCGAGGTGGTCCACGGCGGAAGCCACCGGCGGCAGGAGGGGCTCCGCCGACGCGTCCATGGTAGCCGGCCAGGCTGGCTCGGTCGTTGTCCCGTTCAGATATTTTTCCTCTTCTGAGTATAGTGATCTAACGCGCGCGCGTTACCTTGTGGTTGGCAGTTGCTAACTTGCTATTCCTTTTTTAAAAAAAGTTGGGTGGCTAGCACCTATATAAAATTTACTAACTTTTTTACATTCTTTAAAATTTATTTAAAAAATCATCTTGTTGTCTATTTTAAGAAATCAAACATTATCATCATCATCAGGTTTTCAATTTTATATTTTTAAAAATCACATTAACTACCATCCCTTACTCTTTGCCTCCTCTCTACTACAGATATTTTTTATATAGCTTCTAGGAGTGCCTTCAAATGCCACCAAGCTACTCTTTTACAGCGCGCGTGCGCCGTCTCTCTTTTTATTTTATTTTAAATTTCAGTTATTCTAATTGTATTTTTACTTGAACTCTTGTTTTTTATTTTTCTAATTTCAGAATATATTTTTATTTTTTATTTTAAATTTAATTAATCTCATGTTGTGTTGTGTTGTAGATAGGATATTCTTTCCATATTCTTTTATTTTTATTCTAAATTTTGATTATTTCTAAATTATGCTTCTACTTAAACTTTTTTTCTCAGATTAATATGGGAATTTTTATTCTAGACTTTAGTTATCTATACATTATATTTCTACTTAAACTCTTATTTATATTTTTTAAATTTTAGAATTTTATTTTATTTTATTTTTTATTCCGTATTTTAAACAATCTCGTGTTATGTTCTGGGTGACGCGCGCAATAGCGCGGTCATTGCAATTCAATTTAAATGATCATCTTTAAAATTTGTTAAATAGATGACCTTTCTCATATCTAAAAAAAATTGAACCTTATCATCTTATCATCGTCATTGGTTTTCAATTTTATGTTTTTTAAAAGTCTCACAAGTGTCCCTAGCATTACAATTTTTCCGTCTCTTCACTTGCTCACTCGTCAACTCTTATTTTTGTTATCTCCGAGATTGTCAAAAGTTTATAGTTTTTATAGTTGCTATTCCTTTTTATAGTTTTCTGAAATCGTGCCTGTTGCCCTCGTTTTTTTTTATTTGTGAACTTAAAAATCAAACTTATCATCTTTGGGTTATGTCTTTTTAAAAGTTCCAGTGGCTGTTGTCAGCCTACTTCTTCATTGCCCCTCAACTTGCCTTTTAGCTATTTCTTATTTTCGCTCACATATGTGTTAAATATTTTATTTGGACACTTCAATAAATTTTATGGTTTGCATTTACTACTTGGTCGTCCCGAGATCTTTTCCTGACGAGGTTAGGTTGTGGTTTTTAGCTTTAATTTTTTCGTCTGGCATGCTTTTTGCTTGCTTTTGTTTGGACTATGGAATGGTCAAATAGTCCTGTGTGAATACATATATTTTACAGTTTATACACTGTTAGCATGACTACTACACGAACGTCTTTAATCGGTAGTCGTAGGTTTTGCCGTTTTGATAATCAAAATATAACACACGTCTTGTCTAGATAAAATTATATAGTCGTAATTCTTGTAGAATGTTTTATATATCTTCTCTTAATCTGGACCCTTAATTATAATCTGAACCTATCATATTATGATTTAACGGCATAGATATTTGTCATTTTCTCGGTTAATACCGCAAATTCTAGCTAGACAGACTGTGCATTTGCCGCCAGATCTCTTGAAGTGCCAAGTGATATAATTTGTATGCATGTAGGATACCTTTATATATAAATAAATTATGACTAACATTATCTTTCACATAATAATATGAAGTAATTTATTCCTAGTCTCAAAGCAAAGCATACATGATGCTAGCTGATTTAGGTGCATACGGATGGAATAACAAACATTATATATTCAGTTGCTTGATTATGCCCATAAAATATTTTTTTCTTATATACTTTATGTGTGTATACATAATTTTCTTTGCTCTATTATAATTTATAATTTAGACCAAAATTAGCGCTCTCACCTGTACTCATGGTAGGTTAAATGATGATCATCAGTTTTTTTTCTTGTACATCTAGCCATCTGGAGATATATATTGTGTTTTCCTAGGTTATATTGACATAGTAATAGATAGGAGCTCTCCTTGTTTACGGGCTTATAGCTAATGGGATATTACTACCCACGGTCATATTTTCGAATGGCGTACGGAAAACGATTGTTATTGCTAGTACAGAGTACGATCCTACATCTATTTCATCTCAAATCTATTATTTCTTAATCTAATCATGCCTAAGCTACACTTTATAAAATTAGTTATTAATCCAATTACACCTACGCTGCACTGGTTAAATTAGAAAGAAAGTTCGCAGTGCATGCAGATTATTTGGTCGTATCCATCTCAAACTCTTTTTTATTACTCCTACCGTAATAAAAAAAATCTATTTGTTATACAACTATGATATATCTATTAAGTCTCAACCATTGAAACCTAGATCTACTACGATCTAATGGTTACGATTAACATGAGAATTTCTAAGCCTCTAAGATATATCTATTAAATCTTAGCTGTTGAAATCTAGATCAACTACGATCTAATGATTATTTGTTTTCTCTTTTTCTCGATTAACGTGAGAATTTCTAAACCTCTGCATGAACGTGAGGCCAAAATGGTGGACCTGCTTTTATATAGATTCTCTCCTTATTCTAAACAGATACTCTCAATCAAGGGCTCAGGTGATTAGGATTTAGGACAGATTGCATGCATATAAATTTTGGAACCGGTATAATTATAGTTTAAAAAATGTCCTTTTTTTTACCTATGGCTGAATAAAGGAAGACGGAAGGGATTTTTTTTTTGCATGTTCTTAAGCCTGAAAACATAGCATGCAAATAGACCAGTATGCATTGGTAGAGATACATAAATACTATACAAATATAACCCTTGATGATGAAGAAGAACAAAACCAGAAACATTAGGCTGCAGCCCGCAATTGCTCACGATCGACGAGACATTCTAGAAGCAAACACATCTATTTATGTTTCCATACTTAGTTACTTTTCAGCCATCGCAAAGAAAAACATTTTGTGATACAGCAGCTTTAATATGATTTTTGCATGCACTTTAATTAGGCTAGGTCATAATTTGTTGATATGAAAGTAAATCTATGCACGTGGTTGTAATACTCAATCTTCTAAAATAAGATAGCTTGAAAGAAAATCCCTAATGAGGTTTAGATATTCTCAAATTAATAAAAAAAATAACATTTGGATAATGCAAGATAAAATATTAAGGCGGATGAGATCAATAGGAGGATGCACAGTGATAGTTTTGACTTGGCGTTGTTTATAATCTATGATGTATCTTATTAAATAATGAAAAAAAAAGCTTCGATGTTCCCTATCAACGCCTAGAATTTCCCATATAAATCGGACAAAGAGAAGGCAGCCTGTGTTGGAAAGAAATTCTCTCCGCATGAAAAACGAAGCATCTCATTAGCACATGATTAATTAAGTATTTACTAAAATTTTTTTGAAAGATAGATTAATATGATTTTTTTAAAGCAACTTTCGTATAGAAACTTTTTGCAAAAAACGCACCGTTTAACAGTTTGAAATGCGTGTGCGTGAAATACGAGGGAGTGGAATTGGTAACACTCCCAGCTGAACACACCCTAAGTTTTGGATTAAAGTGTGGGTCTAGATTATAACTACATACCAAGAATAGTCCATAGCAAAGTACAATCTATGAATATCCAAAAGTAAGAGTAATTAAAATTCAAAATAATAAATAAAATAAATTATTTATAAGAGAAATGGACTCAGAGAAAATTTCAGGATGTTAGAGCTATTGTTAATTTTCCTTAAAATATCTTATAGTATTGTCTACTCCATAAGAATTTCAAATGAAAATGATAGTACTGTTCAATCTTTTTGTTTCAAAAAATTTCCTAGGAGTTTTTCCTATACAGATATAACTAGTTGGGTGATCCATGTAATTGTGCGACTAGCACCCATATAAAACTATCACATTTTTTTTCACGTGATTTTTTTAAAAAAAGTTGTTAAAAAGGCATCTCGTTGTCTTATGATTTTAAAAAAATAGAACCTTACTTGAGTTTCCAATTTTATAGTTTTTAAAAGTTAATTTGAGACCTTTAAAAATCCATAACTTATAGTTTTAGAGTTGATTGTTTCGTTGGGTTCTATTTTTATAGTGTTTAGAAGTCTCGTTAAACGTTATCACTCTACTCCTTTCTGGCTCGCCCGATGTCCCCATCCTCTCTTTATTATCGTTTGGATTTAAACATTGAACTTGGTTATTGTTGGGTTTCTTTTTTTACTTTCTAGAAGTCCGATCACCTGCCATGACACTACTCCTTTACGGTTTGCCTGTTGTCCCTCTTTTTTATCATCATTGGAACTCTAAAATTCGAACATAATCATCATTGGGGTTCTTCTTTACATTATATCTCCACCATCCGCCGACACCCTACTCCTTTACGGCTCGTTATCCCCTTCTTTATTGTCATTTGCCACCCCTTGGCTTACTCTCTCGTGGCAATCGCCGTCTCCCTGCCCTTTTGTCACCTGTCTACTTATCTGTATGCCCCGTTGTTTCTCATCTTGGTTGTCATAGGCACCTTATAAAATTGAATCTTATCATCATTTGGATTTCTTTTTATAGCTTTTAGACACTTTCTTTATTGCTCTTTGGTTTGTGCTCCCATGGCTACCACGTCTCCCAACTCTTTTGTTGCCTATCAACTCGTCAGCTTGTGTTGTCTATCTTCTTTTTTGTTGTTGGCGCCTAACAAAATTATTTTAGAAGTTGTCATCATCACATCTCATGTCTTACTCGTTTTTCGCCCATCAGGTCGTCTTCTCGCTACCCCTAATATTTATCACTTGAGCAGCTTGCCCTCCCGCGACGCAATAAGGCTAATTTACGAAAACCTTTTCTAAAACCTAGTATGCCATTTTAGTTGCCAATACTAAATTTTTGACATTTTGGTAATCAACATAGAACACATATGTAGCCCTTATCTAGATGTAAAAATAGAGTTATAATTCTTTTGTAAGTCTTGATTTTGTTTTTATTCTTAATCTATAATCTCATAATATATTTTAATCATATGGTGTAGTCTTCAATTAAGATGATAATTTCTAAATATCCGAAGTGCACATTGCTCCTTTCTTTGAGGGCCCATATATTAATCACAATAACACGTTTTGTATTTTTAATATATTTTTTATTCCTAACTGCAGTTATTTTTAAAATGTATTCCTACTTTAATTTAATTTATTTTTATTTTGAATTTTAGTGTTTCTTACTTTTAGATATTTGTCTATTGTATTTTGCTATGAACTTTTCTTGGTACGAAGTCTTTACTTATTTAATTTTTACTCTATTTTTGTTTCGAAATGTAATGTTTTTGGGCTTATTTGGATTTCGTATTGAAAACCCAATTTGTAATTAATTTTATTTTTTTTATTTCGAAATTTAAGTAATCTCGTTTGGTGTTTTAGACAGACACTTCTCTTAATATTCCTTAATTTGTATTCTAAATTTTTGTTGTTTATAAATTATATATCCTTACTGACTTTATCTTTTTACCCTTCAATGTTAATTTATATGTAGTATTTTTGTTATAATTTTTAAAAATCTTACTTAAAGATTGTATTTTCTTATGTACTTTTTTTGTTGGTTTGTCGTTTTTAATTATTTATTTGGCATTAATATTGAAATACAATTAGTTATTAATCCAGTTACACCTACACTGCATTAGTTAAATTAAAAAGAAAGTTAGCAGTGCATGCAGATTATTTGGTCGTATCCATCTCAAATTTCTTTTTTATTACTCTGATTCCTGTACGTACTTCAAGCTTATGTAATAACATAATTTCTATTAGTTATATAACTATGATATATCTATTAAATCTTAACCGTTGAAACCTAGATCTACTATGATTTAATGGTTTTTTTTCTCGATTAACGTGAGAATTTTTAGGTCTCTAAGTTATATCTATTAAATCTTAGCCGTTGAAATCTAGATCTACTACAATCCAATGATTATTTGTTTTTCTCTTTTTCTCAATTAACGTGAGAATTTCTAAACTTCTAAACAAACGTGGTGCCTTTTTTTAAGACTGTTTTAATAATATAGTACATAGATAACACATGGCATGTGCCATATCGTCAATTTTTTTTAGGGAAAATTGTAAAAGACACTCATTGACATTTCACCATGTAAGTCATTTTGTTAGAAATGATCATCCTCTTATTTAGTTTTGTTAAAAAACCAACCAATGTCCACGTGCCTAACTGAATTAATATATTTTAATAAATTATGAGGCATCAATGCCGTTTATACCAAAAACAATTACTTCTAGAAGTACTATCTTGACATTTTTTTGAGATTTCACAAATAGAATTGCTGACGAGAGGTTAAACATTGTTACATTGAGTTTCATTATATGTAGAAAGAAATTTCATGAAACATGAAAAATAAGTCTAATGCAATGCAAGCACATGAAAAAACTGGCCCAACTAGCTTAGCCTATGAGGCTTTACATCAGTGATAACAGGCTGATTCGGTTAAGCACGTGTGCACTAGGGTGATTTTGCAATAAAATCTAGTAGAGGTGAAAATTTTCAATAAAATGATTTATGATGTGGAATGTCAAACTTCAAATGACTTATGGGATGATTTTTGTAATTTTTCCTATTTATTATGAATAAATTTTTAAAAACTAAATATATTTTGACCAAACTATCGTAAAATTTTAAAGTGGTGTATCACAAAACTACGAATTTAGCAGCATATTTATCAGAAAACTACATATTTAAAATCAAGCAGTCAAAACTACCAATTTAATATTAAACTTATCATGAAATTACAAATTCTATTTTAAATCCCTAGTACTACCATTATATGTTGGAGCTTACAAGCGTTGTAGTTTTGTACTTAAATTAGCACAAAACATATAGTTTTGTGATAAAATTGCTACTTAATATTTATCTTTGTGATATTTCATATTAAATCTGTAGTTCTGTAAAAAATTTTACGCTAAATCTATAGCTTTGTGATATAAGACATTAAATCTGTAGTCTTGCAATTGTTTGGTTGAAATATAAGTAGTTTTGTGAAAATTAATTTTTATTATATTTTAAACCTTAATGAATTTGAAATTTAAATGTAAATCCTCATAAAATTTATTTTAAAAACAAACTTTTGGTCACGTTATAGCATGATATGCTAGTAAAATGTTCCTTTTATTTTTATTTTTTAGAAACACAATACAAACGTAGACGTTTACAACACGTGCACACTCATCTCTATGAACGCACGCACGTACACCCTATCCATATGAGCATCTACAGAAGACTAGACTGACATATGTTGAGATTGACGAAGTCACGACGGACGTCAAAACACACGTACGCCCTATCCATATGAACATTTTCAGAAGACTGGACTAACATATCTTAAGATTGATGAAGTCACCACGGACGTCAAAACACACGTACGCCCTATCCATATGAGCATCTCCAGAAGACTGGACCGACATATCTTGGGATTGACGAACTGACATATCTTGAGATTGACGAAATCATCACGGACGTCAAAACACACGTACGCCCTATCCATATAAGCATCTCCAGAAAACTGGACTGACATATCTTGAGATTGACGAAGTCATCACGGACGTCTTGCTGTTGACGGGTGCATCGTCTACCACAGAAAGAATAATTAGCCGTAAATAAGTGTATCCATGTCAAATCTAAGATTTAAACCTGGGTGGATTGGTTTCACCATAAGAAATCTAACCAGCTAAGCTACTCTCGCTTCGTCTTTTATTTTTATTTTTTACATACGACCATGGCATATGTAATGTATTGCCAACTAGTGTTGCAGATTTTCAGAAACCTCGGCTTTGTTCTGGTAGACATATCGCTTTGCAATGTACAGGAACACGGCAACCTCCAAAGCGGCGAGTGCAGTGAGGATCCAGTAGAAGTAGTCGAGGTGGGCGCGGTTGATGTCGTCGGAGAACCAGCCATCTCCTCCGCTCCTCGTGGTCCCCCAATCGATCGTCGACACGAGCGCGCCGCTGGCGTAGCTTCCGATGCCCTGCGCGCTCAGGGACATGGCGAGCCCGACGCTGCGGAGGGCGTCGGGCGCCTGGCCGTAGAAGAACTCCTCGAGGCCGATGATGCTGAGCACCTTCGATATGCCAAGGAGGACGTACTGTGGCACCAGCCACCACACGCCCATCGGCACCGTCGCGTCCGGCCGGTCGATCAGCCCGGCGTCGCTCGCGGCGCGGAGCCGCTTGGCCTCGACGAGCGCCGCCACGGCCATGGCGAGGCAGGACATGGACATGCCGGCGCCGACGCGCTGGAGCGTGGTTATGCCCGCGGGGTGCCTGGTGAAGCGCCTCGCGAGCGGCACGAGGGCGCGGTCGTAGACGGGCAACATGACGAGGATAGTGACGCTCATGGCGAACTGCAGCGCGGCGGGTGGCACGACGAGGCCGCCGACGTGCCGGTCCATCGTGCTTCCCTGCTTGGTGAACAGGGTGACATCTTGCGCGGCGACGATGGCGAAAACTATGCTAATCAGCCATATCGGAAGCAGGTTGACAAGGTATCCCTTGGCATCCACCTCTTCTTTGGACAGAAGCCTACACGAATCATGTTAAATTGTTAAGAGAAATTTTACCTCACATCAAAAGATCGGGATTTGCATTCGTGCTCACCTTTCTGCGCAAATGGAATCCTTCCGGGAAAACACCTTCCTCGTCCACGCGCGCGCGGCCGCGGCGGAGGTCTTGGCGAGCCGCGCGAGCGGCGCGCCGTCGACGGGTCGCCCGACACGGTACGTCCCGGTGCCGAGAAGGAAGACGGCGAGGTACAACACCATCGTAGCCCAGCACGCGGCGAACCCGGCGGTCCAGCCGATGTTGTCCTCGACGTAGCTCAGCAAGGTGATGGCGACGGCGTAGCCGCATGAGATGGAGAAGTGGAACCAGTTGAAGTAGGAGCTCCGCGACGCGTTCGCGGCGTGGTCGGGGTCGGCGTCGTCGCTCGCCGCCGCGAACTGGTCGGCGCCGAAGGCCTCGGAGCAGGGCTGGTGGAAGCCCTGCGCCAGCGCCAGCAGGTAGAGCGCGGCGTAGAAGAAGGCGTGACGAGCGGTGGGGGACAGCGGCGACGAGCAGGCGGTGGCTCCGCCATTACAGCTCGCCGGGCGAGCATGCGTCGGTTCCAGCGTCGATGAGACCACCAGCATCCCGAAACCCTGTGTAGTTAGACATTGCAGCTTACCTAGTTAGACACTGCAGTTGGGTAACCAGTATCAGATTAGCATGACGAAGATGTATTGGATGGCAATCAACTTGATGAAGCTCTGCGAATTTAGATAAGCAAGTCTTACAGATATATATGGGTAAAATGCGATTCTAAATTTAAAGTTTAGAATGGATTTTTTTAAATTTTGTTTATTTTCTGAACGAATAAAAATTGTTGGTGTACAAACTTAACACGCATTATTGATAGAGAAGAAAATGGTGAGACCTAGCAGCTCTTTGTCAGCCGACCTAGCAGTCGTTCTCTGTGTTTTTCTGTTTCACTTTTATTTCGCAACTCTTTTAAGGATTACTTAGAAGATATGCTAAAAATCTACCTAGTTGTTCTAAACAAACTTATTCAAAACAATTTTATTATGATCATGCCAAATTTCAGTGTTTGCCCATCTCTTTTTTTTAACACGTGTTTAACCATCTCCGATCCTACGTATATACAGCTGAACAACTTCTTGATGAAACCCATACTTGCAATAAAATGTGTTTAAAATTACATTTGTACTAATAAACTTTATATTTAAAAACTACTCCGTAGTAATAAATAATAATAGAGCAATTATTGCTGGGCCTTGGGCTGGGCCATGTCAGGCTCAGACTTAGCTTTCATCTACAGCCATTGGATTGGACCAGCCTACCAGGTGACCACGTAAGGGGAAGCTATTTTAAACTTTCAAAATAATTATAAAAAAATGTTTTATAAAATTTTTTAACAAGATAGATTAATATGTGATAAATCATTTCACAAACATGCAAGGTCTAATTTAACTTTTACAAATTACAATGAAAAAACAAACTGTGAATATACGTTAACTAGTCATAGTTTAATTTGTTTTTTCCGTTGCAACCTTTAAAAGTTAAATTTTAACTTGCATGTTTGTGAAATGATTTATCATATATTAATCTATGTTGTTGATTTTTTTTAAAAAAATTTATAATTATTTAGATGACATGTAAATAACAAGAAGATGTCTCTTCGAGTTTAGAATCCAGTTCCCGTCTTAACCACATGGGTTCACAATTTCTTGCCAAGAAAGGAATAGTTCACTCTCCCTGGATAGTCGGAGACATCCAAATTAGGGAGAAAGCGAACCGGCCGGACCATGAGTCCATGACACGACTCAAGATGTGAGATGGAGGTTGGATATTTTGGAGGTGCAGAGCGAGGCGAAGCACTGACCAGCAGGTAGAGCACGCCGGCGGCGACGACGGCACGGTACCGGCCGAGGTGCGAGTCCGCGGCGAGCGCGCCGACGAGCGTCAGCACCAGCACCGTCCCGCCCCAGGCGTTCGCCGCCGCGGCCGCCGCCGCCATGGACATGCCCATCGGCCCCGTCAGGTACATGATCAGGTTGCCCTGCACGCCGTAGAACCCGATGCGCTCCAGGAACCCGATGGCTGCATACATATGCCAGCGATGCCGCGGCAGAAGTCCGAGAAGAAGTTCAGGCAAAAGCTAGTACTAGTAGTAAAATGACAGCAGCATATGCGTGGCGAAAGAAACGGCTGCGAGGTTACCGATGATGAAGAGCGCGGCGCGCCACCCGCCGCGGCCGCGGCCGTCGGGTTTGGAGGCGGCGGATGGCTCGTCGGAATGTGCAAGTAGCCGGCCGGACTCCATGGCTGATTGGCTGGCTAGCTCTGCCCCCTTCCGACCTTTATGGTTTATGCAAGAGCACAACCACGGCCCTCTGATACTTATAGGTGGCGTGGAGGTATTTTTTTTAATCAAACTGTTTGCTCTTCAGCGAGAGTACACCGGAACTCCCTCGTGCCGAAAATGGTGAGTTCATATCGATAAAATAAAGAAACAAGTACTAGTATTATGTGTAATGTTAGTAGCATGTGTACTGTGTCAATGTCACGATCTTCAGCAATTTTCTGTGCTCTTTGGAAGCTGCAATTTATGGGGTACTGTTGCAGGGGATTGATGTTAAGTGGCACGCCGAAATATCTGCAGCCGGAAGCACTGTTTGCTGTTTGTGCGTGTTGGAATTTGATACTACCACTCATCTTTCTAAAAGAGATTCGGTAGCACTCTGACTGGCTTATTCACTTTACTATGAATGTCAACTTTATTAAAATTTGATAGTACTAAATTTTGACATATTTTAGTGTTATTGAATTTTGGTAATGTTAAATGTATTTAGTTTTATTTTTTATGAGATTAATCTTTTCACGTTATCAATTTTTGATAGGATAATATTGATAAGATCATGTTTAATTTGTTACTTTACTAATATTTAATAACATTAAATTTGACATAGTTAAAAATGACAATAAAATAAACAAGCCTTAAATATTTGGAGCCAATTCCCTGACTTGTCTCTTGCAAGCTAGGGAATCAAAGATCCAAACCTAATATATGAGGTTATGCCCTTTTTTTTTAATTAAATTTTGTCAGTTGATTTCTCGACAAAATCACAATCGTATCAAAATTATTTCTCAACAAAGTCTAAATCTAACATATTGCCTTTCTCACAAAATTGTTGAAAAATTAAAAAGATTATATCTTCCCATACAATTCAACGGGGAGAGAAAAGCCACCTTGGATCATTGTATAGTCTACATCAAGTAGGAGTATTGTAAGAAGTGTAAATAGTAAGTTTCGACTCTGTATTTGAGTTGCTCCTTTCAGAAGTTTGAGCCCTTTAAATTTCCAGATATAATCGTAATAAATTGCCGTGACCCTGAATTTTGAACCTTTCGAGAATAAGCAAATTTATGGGTAAGTTTGGTTCGGGCTAAACAGGGCTGTTTTTACCTTTTAAATCCCTTGCTAACTGTAAGTCATCCTTAACCTTCTCGGCACTTTTCTATTTTTCTTGATTATTTGCCAATCCAAATTAAATGCTACTATTCAAATGAATATGACTCATCATTTTCAATGTGACATTAGCAATGGGCAGCAAAATCATTTCATTAGATTCTTAATACTTATACACCAGTCTAAGCAACCTACATTTAGAATTGGAGCAAGTACACTTCTGCTCTTAATGGTCTTATGTTACTCCAAATAATCCGATGTAAATGAATCCACAAAATATAAGTGAAGGCATACTTGAACTCAAGGATTCAAGGAAGGGATTCAAAATGAAAATTTGATATTTTTGGAATGGATTGGAATATTTGGCAAGGAGTTCAAAGGAGGGAGGGATTGAATTTTCAAAATTTGATTTTGTGAGACTTGAATTTGGATTTGGGATTTTGTGAAGTTGATTTTCAATATCAAGGAAAGGGAACAAGGAGAGGTTGAATTGAGATCCATGGCATGACTTAGACTCTCACTCAAAGAACGAAATTTCCATGAATAGGCTTTTATTAATTTAGGTTTTAATGTCTCACGAAAAGCGGCACGTTACAGTGAATTACACGTTGGGTAGGGACAGAGCAATATTTTCACTTCACTTTGGACTACATAACTTCACACAAATTTTAGATTGGGCCGGTGTTTCCTCCATCTCCCCTCCTTCTCTTCTTTGTTGAGTTGTAGCCACGGTATGTGAGCTTGAGCACTACCCTGTCCCTTGTGTTGATAGCTAAAATTAGCATGCTAGGTGAGGTGATACGATTAGCTTATAATTCGGTTATCAACATACTCAAAGTCCTCATCTTCCACATCTGTGTTTGGGATTGAGGTCTTTGGTGACAACAACCTACATACTCGAGCCCAAGAAACATTGCCTACTCTAGTCTCAAGCTGAAGCACTTGCGTGCTGCCCCCACGCTCGAGCTCGAGCACCAACAACTTCAGCTCTACCACCATGTGCTTTAACTCAGCGTGAGCACTTGTAGGGCTACTAACCCATGATGATTTGCTACTACTTCCTCCAGAATCCATATTGGATCGGGTGACTGGAGCTTGGGAAGCTGATGTGCTTCTATCTCCTCCTGATCGGTGATAACATAACAAGAATAGGGTGGGAGAGAGCATAACAGCAGCAATGAGAGAGTCCTCGGTGATGGGCTGCTTGACTTGGAGAAGAGGGATGGTATAGAGTGAAACAAATGGCAAGGTTATGTGGTTCAAACTAAAAACTATGGCTGAGACCCTACCTAATCTGTAACTAGAGTAAAAGTACATGGCCAAAACTGTTTTTTAAGAACAAACCTCTAACTATAAATCTGAACATAACCTTTCAGATTCGTAACCATATGCAATCTATGTTGCATTCACACTACAACACTATACATCTTCCCCTGACAACCATTTTCTAGATTTACAAAATTGAGAAGAATTATTGCTCGCCTTTGTTCTTGTAGACATACCGTTTTGCAATGTACGCGAAAATGATGACCTCCAATGCGGCGAGTGTGGCGAGGATATTTCCTGCCAAAAAAGGAATATTTTACTCCCGGGAGACGTCCAACTTAAGCGAACCGGATCATGATCACGACATGACTAACCAGATGACAGGTTTGGTATCCGAGAGGATCGAAATAGGGAGGTGCAGAGCGACGCGGAGCACCGAGCACTGACCACAAGGTAGAGCACGCCGGCGGCCACGACGGCACGGTACCGGCGTACCGCCCGAGGTGCCAGTCGGCGGCGAGCGCGCCGATGAGCGTTCAGCACCATCACCGTCCCGCCCCAGGCGATCGCCGCCGCGGCCGCCGTCGCCATGGACATGCCCATCGCCCCGTCAGGTACATCATCAGGTTTCCCTGCCAATGGCGGACCCACAGGGTATGCAGGGTGGGCCACCACATACCATGGGGTCTAACCGTCATAGAGATATAACAGAAATTTTTTATGCAAAAAAAAAAGAAAAACGAAGCAAATTATTGCACGCGCGTATACCGCGGACGCCAGTTATTACACAGGATTGACCGTAATTTGCTCGCGGAGATCAGGAGAATTAAGTCGAGTCTTCTGTCCGTCTACTCGTCTTCTCGTCTGACGTCTACGGCAGCGGCCGCCGGCCTGGTCACCGGAATTGCGTCGCACATTGCAGCATCGGCCGTCGGCCGCCGGGCCAGCGCAAAGCACAGCACGCCGCGTCGCCACGCCAGCACGTCGCGTACGTAGTTGCAGGCAGTAATCGACTAATCATGCAGCAAGTCAGCGATCTGTGAGCCTGCTGCCCGGGGATCATCATCAGCAATGCGATCAGCACCAGGATCAGGCAGGTATATATTGTCTATTGATCTTGTAAAACCCTTTGTTTTCTCGTATTCTGATAATCGTATCAGTATCGTATAGACCTAATTAGCAATTTAGCTAGTTGTCGTACTCACGTTGCTTAATTTTTTTTCCAGAATTTTTCAATTACGAAGAGAGGTGGAATTGCGTCTCTTTTTGAGAAACACGCAGCAAAGAGGGCAACAGCTGCAGCTTCAAACATTGCCCTGCCTTTGGTTGAAGAGCAGAATCCAGAGCAAGATTTGTAAATGGTTTACCGAATTGTATAAGAAAAATTTTAGCGTCGCATACCCTGAGATAAAATCCTGGGTCTGCCACTGTTCCCTGCCCACCGTAGATGCCGATGCGCTCCAGAACCCGACGGCTGCACAAGTGCAGATCGATCACGTCGCAGCAAAAGTTAGTAAAATGGCAGCAGCATATGGCATGGGCGAGGTTTACCGATGATGAAGAGCGCGGCGCGCCAGCCGCCGCGGCCGTCGCCGGGTTTGGAGGCGGCGGATGGCTCGTCGGAATGTGCAAGTAGCCGGCCGGACTCCATGGCTGTTTGGCTGGCTCTGTTAGCTTCAGCTATAATCCTGTGTCGTTTTTCTCTCTCGTTTCCTGTAGCGCGTCATAGAATTAGGGGGAGTTTGTTTTTCAGCTATAAGTCTGTTTCTCTGTTTCTTTTCCTGTAAGCCGGGTCTTCCGAGTTGTGCGTCGTGTGCGAGTCTTCCGCTGCGCAACGTCGTGGTCACGTCGTCGTGGATGATGGCGTAGTGGTGTCAGTTTGAGTCTGTACATACTGGCTATATATATGTGCATCACAAAACGTCGCAAGATAGTTCGCGACACCAAAAACACTCTGTTCGTGTGCGTTCATCCCAGTTCTGTTTTTCAATCGAGAGTGAGAGAGAGATACGGTGAAGAACATCGATCCTTGGCGCGGCTGACATTTGGTATCAGAGCCATGTCTGCTCCCGCAGGCGGCTCGTCCCATTCGCTGCGTCGCTCCGGCCGGCGGCACTCGCCATCTCCTCCGCGGCAACGCGGCCGACAACTTTTCGTGCAGCGAGTCGTGAACACTACTACAAAAGTGATTTTTCTGTACGAAAGCCCATAATTTTTGCAAACGGACCATAACTAATGGCGTCTGTAAAAATCGAGGGTCATTTTCCCATACGGCTTCTTAAGTGGCCCGTATGGAAAAATAGATTTTTTCATACGGGCCTCTTAAGAGGGCCGTATGCAAAAATGAGCTCATTTTTGCATGCGGCTCACTTGAGCGCCCGCATGCGAAAATAAAATTTGAAATTTGAAATTTGAAACTAGTGTATCTCACTCATACGAACTCCAAATTAGATGATTCTTTTTCCTAAATGTTTCTAAAATCATGCTCTATCATGTTATTGTGTTCTTACTGCTATTATTTTGATCATTTTTTCTTGAGACTTTGTTTTATCAATTAAAAATTTGAATTTCAAAACTTCAAATAATATTTTGAAGCAATAAATGATTTCAGCTGAAAAAGTCATCCACAACAAAGTTGTATAACTCATCAAGATCTATAAATTCTATTTTAGTTATTTCTTCATCCGACAAAGTGATCGTAACATTTTCACAAAATTTACATATCTCTCTCTATAGTTTATAAAACTATATAAGATATGTACATTTTGTGAACAATGTTAGAAATAACTTTGTCGTATGAAGAAATGACCAAAATAAAAGTTATAGATATTGATGAGTTATACCACTTTGTTATTGATGACTTTTTCAGTTGAAATCATTTAGTATTTGAAAATATTGTTTGAAATTGTCATAATTTTAAATTTAAATTCAAACTATCGAAACAAAGTCATATAGAAAAATGACAAATACAAAAGTTGTAGATCTTGATAAGTTATACCACTTTGTTGTTGATGACATTTCTATTTGAAATCATTTATTATTTGAAAATTTTATTTGAAGTTGTCATATTTTGAAATTCAATTTCAAACTGTTCAAATAAAGTCATATAGAAAAATGACCAAAACAAAAGTTGTAGATCTTGATGAGTTCTACAACTTTATTTTTAACAACTTTTTCATATGAGTTAATATAATGACATAAAAATTGATTTGAAATCTAAAAAGTCACATGCAAAAAATTAATTTTTGCATGCGGGCGGTTAAGTGGCCCGCATGTAAAAATGGTCCCTCTTCCTATACCTAACCTTATCTTCTCTTCCTCTCCTCTTAGTTATTATCTCCTCTCTCTCTCTCACACACTTGGGCGGCGGCAGGAGGCGGTGGGCGACGGCGGGAGCGGCGGCGGCGGCCTCAAGAAGGCGCGGCGGCGGCGGCAGCTAGGAGGGAGCGGGCGGCGACATCAAGGAGGCGGCGGGCGATGGCGAGACAGCGGGAGCGGCGGCGGATCCGGCGGCGCCGTCCTCGGGAAAGCCGGATCCGCTGCCCTAGGGGCTCTCGGCGGCGAGCGGCGGGCACGGCGACGGCCTACGGCGGCGGATCCGGTCCTCCCGAGGACGGTGCCGCCGGATCCGTCGCCGTACGGAGGAGCACGACGCTCGGCGACGGCGACGGCGGGCAGTGGCAGGCGGCAACGGCAGCGGGCACGGCGCTGCCCCGCGACGGCCGGCGGCCGCAGCGGCGTGGATCTGGCGCCGGTCACGCGGCGTCTGGCGGTGGGCGGCGACCCCGATGACGACGACGAGTGGGCGGATCCCGCCCGGATCTGGCAGCGGCGGGCCTCGTCTCGCCCGGATCCGGCGGCGACGGCCAGTGGCGGGAGCGGATGGCGGCGGCCAGCAGCGGGGTCAGGTGGCGTGGAAGCGGCCGGCGAGCTCGGGCGGCGATGCCGCCGCTTGCGGCTAGGGTTTGTTTTTTTTTGGAATTTTATTTTTTTTCGCGATATTTTCTCTTTGCATGCGGTCGGCTTAAGCGCCCGCATGCGAAAATTGGATTTTCGCATGCGGGTGCCCTGGCCGCATGGGTAGATGGTGATTTTTGCAGACGATTTCGCGCATGCGGCTGGCCCAACCGCATGCGAAAATCTTATTCGCCCGTTTGCAAAAACTCATTCTGTACTAGTGGAAGGAGAGCGGCTCCGTGTCGTATCCAACCCTCACACGCTCGAACTACTTCGATTGGGCGGTGTTGATGCGCGTCAACTTTCAGGCTCAAGGCTTGTGGGATGCTGTCGACACCGGCGACGTACCATACCAGGAGGATCGCCAGGCACTCTCGGCCATCCTGCGAGCGGTGCCGGCCGAGATGGTTCGGCCGCTCGCCGAGAAGGATAGTGCCAAGGATGCTTGGGACGCGCTCAAATCCATGCGAGTGGGCGTAGATCGCGTGAAGGAGTCAGGAGCACAGAAGTTGCGCCAATCTTTTGAGTCCATGCGATTCAAAAACGGTGAGCAACTGGAGGATTTCAGCCTCCGGCTCCAAGGAGATGCAAGCGATCTCCGCCTCCTGGGAGACGATCTCTCAGAGGAGAAGGTTGTGCGCAAGCTGCTACGCGTCGTACCCCGGAGGTATCGTCAAATGGCTCTGTCCATTGAAACTTTGATTGACCTTACCACGCTTTCCATTGAGGATCTCACTGGCCGGCTTCTCACCGTCGACGATCATCCCGACTCTGATGGCGAGGACGCGGGCCAAGCACTCTTCATCGAGAAAGAGGCTCATGGTCGATCCAACAAGGAATCTGGGCAGAGCTCCCGTGACGCCGGCACTGGGGGGAGCGCGTCAGGTTCGCGGCAATAGCACCGCGGCGGGCGCGGACGCGACAGCAACAACTCTGATAGCAAATCAGGCTCGTCCCAAGCGACGAACCGCAACGTGTCCAAGGACAAATGCCGCTATTGTGGCAAACTTGGTCATTGGGCCAAGGACTGTCGCAAGGCGAAGCGCGACCGCGAGAAGCTGGCTCAGGCAAATCTTCTCATCGCCAAACCTGCTCAAGCCGCGGAGGAAGGGGAGCCAACACTGCTGATGGCACAAGTGTGCGTCCTCGCCCCTGTTACTGATCCCGTCTCTGTTGACGGGGAGGTGACACTGAACGAGGAACGTGCTCACGCTTCTCTCCGGGATGGAGAAGAGGCGGTCGATCCAGATTGGATCCTTGACACGGGCGCTTCAAACCATATGACGGGCTCCCGTGATGCATTCTCCGAACTTAACACTAACGTGTGCGGCACGGTTAAGTTTGGCGACGCGTCGTGAGTCCGAATCGAAGGACACGCAGTGGCGGACCCATAGGGTATGCAGGGTGGGCCACCGCATACCCTGGGGTCCAGTCGTCATAGAGACATAACAGAAATTTTTTATGAAAAAAAAAAGAAAAACGAAGCAAATTGGCCCAATCTGATCAGCTTCTGCGCTCCCGCACGCGCGTATACCGCGGACGCCAATTATTGCACAGGATTGACCGTAATTTGCTTGCGGAGATCGGGAGAATTAAGTCGAGTCTTCTGTCCGTCTACTCGTCTTCTCGTCTGACGTCTACGGCAGCGGCCGCCGGTCTGGTCACCGGAATTGCGTCGCACATTGCAGCATCGGCTGTCGGCCGTCGGGCCAGCGCAAAGCGCAGCACGCCGCGTCGCCACGCCAGCACGTCGCGTACGTAGTTGCAGGCAGTAATCGACTAATCATGCAGCGAGTCAGCGATCTGTGAGCCTGCTGCCCGGGGATCAGCATCAGCAATGCGATCAGCACCAGGATCAGGCAGGTATATATTGTCTATTGATCTTGTAAAAACCTTTGTTTTCTCGTATTCTGGTAATCGTATCAGTATCGTATAGACCTAATTAGCAATTTAGCTAGTTGTCGTACTCACGTTGCCTAATTTTTTTTTCCAGAATTTTTCAATTACGAAGAGAGGTGGAATTGCGTCTCTTTTTGAGAAACACGCAGCAAAGAGGGCAGCAGCTGCAGCTTCAAACATTGCCCCGCCTTTGGTTGAAGAGCAGAATCCAGAGCAAGATTTGTAAATGGTTTACCGAATTGCATAAGAAAAATTTTAGCGTCGCATACCCTGAGGTAAAATCCTGGGTCCGCCACTGAGGACGCGGCACGGTGTTGTTCGCCTGCAAGAACGGCGACCACTATGCGCTCACCGGCGTCTACATTCCCAAGCTTCGAAGCAACATGGTCAGCCTTGGCCAGCTTGATGAGGCGCATTGCAAGACGGTGATCGAGGACGGCGTTCTTACTCTGCGTGACCCACAGCAACGGCTGCTGTGTCGGGTGCGCCGAGGAGCTGGGCGTCTCTACGTTCTCCAAGTCGAGCTGGCGCAACCGGTTTCCCTTCTTGCAAAGGGGAACGATCAAGCCTGGGTCTGGCACGCCAGATACGGGCACCTCAACTTCGACGCACTTCGCTCACTGGCGAGCCGCGGCATGGTGCGCGGCATTCCCGCCCTAGAGCGCGTCACTCAGGTCTGCGACGGCTGCCTGATAGGCAAGCAGCGGCGAGCGCCGTTCCCGACGGCGGCCTTGCATCGCGCTACTGGTCGTCTTGATTTGGTGCACGGGGACATTTGTGGACCCATCATGCCGTCGACACATGGCGGTAAAAAATACTTCCTACTTCTGATTGATGATCTAACTCGCTACATGTGGCTGTTTCTGCTAACATCAAAAAGCGAGGCTCCTACTACAATCAAGCGGTTCAAGGCAGGAGTGGAGGTGGAGACCGGCTGCAAGCTGCGCATTCTCCGCACTGATCGAGGAGGGGAATTCACCTCCATCGAGTTTGGGCTATACTGCGCGAACGAAGACGTCGCCAGGCAGCTGACGGCACCATACTCCCCACAGCAAAACCGCGTCGTCGAGCGCCACAACCAAACGGTTGTGGCCATGGCCAGATGCATGATGAAGGACAAGAACATGCCGGAAGTGTTCTGGGGCGAGGCGGTCACCACTGCCGTCTACATCCTCAACCGGGCGCCAACCAAAAGCGTCCGTGACAAGACACCGTTTGAGGCATGGCACGGTCGAACACCTGCCGTGCATTACTTCCGCACGTTTGGCTGTGTCGTCTACGTCAAGGAGGTAAAACCACACATCAAGAAACTTGATGATCAGAGCAAGGCGATGGTGTTTCTCGGCTACGAGCCGGGTTCCAAGGCGTATCGCATCTACGATCCAGTGGCCAAGCGCATCGTCGTGAGCCGCGACGCCGTGTTTGACGAGGCGGCGTCATGGCCATGGGCGTCCACCGGAGAGGAGCACGGCGGGGCATCTTCTCAGGAAACTTTCACCGTGCGCTACGAGGTAGCGGCTGTGGACGCGCCGTCACGGGGATCCGACTCCATATCACCGCCGGTTCACTCGGGAACACCGGAACCTTCAATCTCTGCGTCGCCGGGCGTCCCAGCGGTGGAGTTTGTGTTGCCGCCAGCTGCAACGCCTAATGTCGATGAGGACAGCGCAGGGCCTCGTCGTTTTCGAACGGTGGCTAACATCCTCGACACTACCTCACCAGTTGAGCTCGACTCCGACGAGCTTCACCTGGCTGCTGCCGAGGAACCAAGTAACCACGCCGAGGTGGCACAAGACGCACTCTGGCGGCAGGCGATGCAGGAGGAACTCAAGTCCATCGAGGAGAACAACACGTGGACTCTCGCTGATCTCCCTGCCGGCAAGCGTCCCATTGGCTTGAAATGGGTGTTCAAGCTCAAGAAGGACGAGACGGGTGCAATTGTCAAGCACAAGGCCTGGCTGGTCGCTAAGGGTTACGTTCAACGGCAGGGGATTGATTTTGATGAAGTATTCGCCCCTGTCGCCAGAATGGAATCTGTGCGGCTGCTACTCGCCATTGCAGCGCACCTCGGGTGGTCTGTACATCACATGGATGTAAAGTCCGCTTTTCTCAACGGGGAGCTGGAGGAGGAAGTGTATGTCACACAGCCACCTGGGTTCGCCGACGACGAGCACCCACACCAAGTTCTTCGTCTGAACCAAGCACTCTATGGCCTGCGTCAAGCGCCGCGTGCATGGAATACAAAGCTGGATGTCAGCCTCCTTGAACTTGGATTCACCCGGGGCGTCACTGAGCATGCCGTGTACACTCGCGGTGAAGGAGACACACGGCTCATCGTTGGCGTTTATGTCGACGATCTCATTATCATCGGCGCACATTCTGATACGATTCAGAGTTTCAAGGGGGAGATGCACTCTCTTTTTCACATGAGTGATCTTGGATTACTCAGCTATTACCTCGGCATCGAGGTTCATCAAGGCAACGATGGGATCACAATCAACCAATCTGCATATGCACTGAAACTCTTGAAAATGAGTGGATTGGCAGGATGCAATGCAGCTTGCATTCCCATGGAACCTAGGTTGAAGCTGACGAAGAAAAGTGATCGACCTAGCGTCAATTCCACCATGTATCGCAGCTTGGTGGGAAGTTTGCGGTATCTGGTGCATACACGGCCCGACATCGCGTTTGCCGTGGGCTACGTCAGCCGTTTCATGGAGTCGCCGCGTGAAGACCATCTCACGGCGGTGAAGCATATCCTGCGCTACATCGCAGGTACTGTGAACCATGGTTGCAAGTTTGGAAATTCAGGGGAAGGGGGCATCGAGTTGCTGGGTTTTTCTGACAGCGATTTGGGGGGAGATATGGATGATCGGAAGAGCACATCTGGCGCTCTATTCTTCCTCGGCTCCAGCCCAATTGCATGGCAATCCCAGAAGCAGAAGGTTGTGGCCCTTTCCTCCTGTGAAGCTGAATACATCGCCGCCACTGGAGCGGCGTGTCTCGGCATTTGGTTAGCCCGATTGCTGGCCGAAGTGCTGGGCGGCGATCCGAAGAAAACTCTCCTCAAGGTTGACAACAAGTCGGCGATCTCCTTGTGCAAGAATCCAGTTTTTCATGACCGGAGCAAACATATCGATACAAGGTACCATTTTATCAGAGAATGCATCGAGGAGAAGAAAGTTGAGGTGGAGTTCATTTCTTCGGATGAGCAAATTGCCGACTTTCTGACGAAGCCACTCGGTCGAATCAAGTTTCAGGAATTTCGCAGCAAGGCGGGCGTCGTGCAGATTGTCACCCGGTGACAGGATTAGGGGGAGTTTGTTAGCTTCAGCTATAATCCTGTGCCGTTTTTCTCTCTCGTTTCCTGTAGCGCGTCATAGAATTAGGGGGAGTTTGTTTTTCAGCTATAAGTCTGTTTCTCTGTTTCTTTTCCTGTAAGCCGGGTCTTCCGAGTTGTGCGTCGTGTGCGAGTCTTCCGCTGCGCAACGTCGTGGTCACGTCGTCGTGGATGATGGCGTAGTGGTGTCAGTTTGAGTCTGTACATACTGGCTATATATATGTGCATCACAAAACGTCGCAAGATAGTTCGCGACACCAAAAACACTCTGTTCGTGTGCGTTCATCCCAGTTCTGTTTTTCAATCGAGAGTGAGAGAGAGATACGGTGAAGAACATCGATCCTTGGCGCGGCTGACAGGCTCTGCGCCCCTCTGACCTTTGGGGACAGCCACTTTGATTACTACTTATAGCTGACATGTGAAGATATATTTTTTTTTATCAAATTAATCGCTCTTCAACGAGTACTCCCTCATGCCGAAAATGGGGAGTACATATCGATAACATAAAGAAACAAGTATGCGTCAGTGTCACGATCTTCAGCAATTTTCGGCACATAAAGAAGCACTGTTTGCTGTTTGCGCTTGTCGCAATTTGGTAGCACTCACCTTTCTAAAAACGATCTGGTAGCAGTTCATGCACTAAATATTTGAGAGTAACCTGAAATAAGAGCAAGTTTAATAGATGACTAAGCTAAACATATACTTATGTGAAAAAAAAAGAACGAGAAAAAAATAAGTAGTGTCAACTCTCATAGAGACAAGATCTACATATATAAATACATTAAGGGCCTCATTGTTTATCCTATGGCTTATAAGCCAACACCAAAATTTAAATTTTAAAACTTAATTTTGAATTTGATTTTAATTTTTTTAATATAGTTTTTTCAGCTTTAGCTTTTAAGTCGTTAAAAACATATTATACAAAAATTTTACTCACATGTCATTTTTTTAATCGCTAATAAGCCGTTACAGCTTATAATAATAAGTCGTAAGCAATTGGTGGGGACCTAATTTCATAAGCGAAACAATAAAATTAGAGATAACCTTATAGCTAATTTATTATACATGTTATCTCTAATTATATTTTTAAATTATCATTAGCTCTAATATTAAACTTACTCTAACATTGGTTGCCTGACTTGTCTCTTGCAAGTTAGCAAATTCAAAGATCCAAACCCAATATCTGAGATTATCCCCTTTTGGGTTTTTTTTTTTATTAAACTGGTCAGTTGATTTCTCAACAAAATTAATCACAATCGTATCAAAATGGTTTCAAATCTAAATCTAACGTTATTGCCTTTGTCACAAAACCCACATATTATTCACTAATTGTTGTTGAAAAATAAAAAAAAGATTATATCTTTCTGGAAAATTCAACGCAGAGAGAAAATCCACTTTGGATCATCCATTGTAGAGTACTACTAATACATCAAGTAGAAGTATTGTAGTAAGAAATGCAAATTGTAAGTTGGTTTGCTCCTTTCGATGTTACTTTGGAACATATGATTTTCAAAATACAGGAAAAAGATATATCACTGAAGTGTAGGAAATTAGGAAAACTGTAGGAATGATCATTTGAATGGAGCGAAGGAAAAACATAGGAATTAAAAGAGAGATAGACACAAAGGATTTTTTTCCCCAAAGAGGTTCAAACTCATGTATATTTCCACCAAAATTCCTATGTTTTGAGCAAATCCAAAAGAATTTCAATGGATTTTTTGATAGCTTTTCCTTTGATCCAAATGAGCACGTCAGGAAATTTTTCCATATGATTGAATTCCTCTAAAATTCCATCAAGAATCTTTTGTTCCAAGTGAGCCCTCAGAAGCTTTTCCCTTTAAAGTTACAAATTTAAATTGTAGTAAATTGTTGTGACCCTGAATTTTTGAACCTATCATGAATTAAGCGAATTTACGGCTAAGTTTCCGGGCTAAATACGGGTGTTTTCACTTTTTTTACCCCTTGCTAACTATAAGTCATATTTAACTTATAGGTATTTTTTTTCTATTTTTCTTGATTATTTGCCAATCCAAATTAAATGCTACTATTCAAATAAATATAACTTATCATTTCAATGTGATATTAGCAATGGATAGCAAAGTCATTTGATTAGATTCTTAATCCTTATACACCTGTCTAAAGTAGCCTATATTTAGGGCTCCTTTGAAACGCAAGATTCTCAAAACACAAGAATAGGAAAAATGTAGGAATTGGATGACTCTTGTAAAACCCACAGGATTTTAAAACATAGGAATACTAGAACTAATGTCTTTGGATGGTTCATAGTAAATGAAACATAGGAATTTTAGAGGAAGATTGTTTGGGTAAGAGAAAAAGGAAGAGAGTGCATTGGACTTTTCAAAGGAAAATAAAACATGACCTCATAGCTCATGTCTTTTTGTCCTTTAGAATGAGGCATAGGAAACCAAATCCATAGGATTTTTAAAGTCGCATTCCTTCAATCCAAAGGACACTGTAGAAATAGAATCCTAAGAATTTAAATTCTTCGCAAATCCTAAAAAATCCTTCAATCCAAAGAAGGCCTTAGAATTGGAACAAGTATTTCTGTTCTGAATGGTCTTGTGTGTTACTCCAAAAAAAAACCAATGTAAATGAATCCACGAAATAGAAGTGAAGGCGTACTATACCTAAGAACATGGTTTGCAAGTGAATAATCCTGCTACCTGCCACTCTAGTAGAAAAAAAATTGAGGGGGGAAGTTAACTAGAATGGTGTAAAGCGGGCAAGAAAAACCCGCTTGACTGCCCTACTTATATCTCATTGAAAGAACTGTTTGGCATGGTACCCTGTATTAATACAGGTATCATATTCCTTTCCTTTCTTTGCTATGACATTGTGTACATTAGTTGGCTCAAGGCAGATAGCAACATACCACGACCAAAAGTAAGCTTTGGCATTTCCTGTACTATTTGGTTCAAGGCAGACAGTAACATATCTACATGTTCAGATAGGTCGAGAAGATACTAACAGATACATTTTCAATAAGACTATAATTATATATCTTTATCTTTACTATTATAAAAATTTAAGATGTTTTTGTCAGTACGATGGTACGTCGTCCGTGTCGAGTCTGATTCATGTTCGCCTGCATCATCACGATGTTCTCCGGTCCTTTCCACGTTTCTTGTGCGACTAAGAGTCCTTTTCCCATTGCCCTCTATCGATTCCACCCAAAGACAAGCTAGCACGACGACTCCGGCGAGTCGATCGGTGTACGCGGATAACACGTTGGTCACGCTGTGCCGCCAGGAAGCAACCAGCTAGCTAGGGCAGTAGCGTTCGGATCCAACTGGCGTGGCGGTGTACATGTGTGTGGCGCTGTAGAGAAGGGCGCCGCCATGGCGAGAGGCACGGATAGGGATGACAGTAATACCCACGGGTTCGGGTATCCGCGGATACCCGACCCGATGGGCACAGGCATGGGCGCATTCTTTTGTCCGTGGGCACGCCCGACCCGATACCCGCGAACTTAGTGGGCGCCGCATATATTTTGCCCGTGGGTAACCCATGCCCAACCCAAAAATTTTGTAGCCCATATATGTCCATCAGGCCTTTACCTCCCCTCATAGCTCAATAGCCCATTTGGCCCATTGATATGCAGCAATATATATATTCTCAGAGAAACTGAAACCCTAACCCTATCACAAATCCCCCACTGCCACCTCTCCTCTCAGTTCCCACCCTAATCTCACGGCGGTGGCGGCGGTGCACGGGAAGGAGCAGGCGGCGACGTGGCGGCGGAAGACGCACGGGAGTACGGGCGGCAATGCACCATGCACGGGAGTAGGCGGCGGTGCGCCGCCTGGGTGGCAGGCAAGGCTGCGGCGCACAGGTGGCGGGCGCATGTGGCGGCACACTCCATCCAATCCGTCCTCGGCTCCTCACAGGTCGCAGCGGCAAGTGTAAGCCCATCCACTCCGTGTCTCCATTCTCGTAGCATGTCGATCTTATTCCTTAGTATTTGTGTATGCATATTTCTTATGATCTAAAGAAATGTTGATGTTCTTAGTATTTGTGTATGCATATTTTTTATGCCAGATCTGAAGAAATGTCAACTACAAGAACTAGCTCGTCACATGCTAGAGGTGTTGCTGTTGTGACCTCAACTATGCCTTCACCCTCTCCTTCACCAGCACCAGCCACAACACCTTCTGAAGGTACTGCCTCTGCTCAACAAGCATCTGAAGGTACTGATGTGATAGAGATAGATGATGATGTTGCTATGGGAAACAAAAGAAAACTAAAATCTGCTGTTTGGCAAGAATTTGGACAAGTAAGGCTCGGGAATGTGTGGAAAACTAAATGTAGTTGGTGTCAGAAGTTGCTCTCTGGTGAGACAAAAAATGGGACAACACACCTAAAGAATCACCTCAAAAGTTGTCAGTCTCGACAGGCTAGACAAGGCCTTAAATAATCCACCCTCACATTTACAAATAACTCAGCAGATGGTTCAGTTAGGCTGGAAACATATGTCTTTGATCAAAATCTTGCTAGGAAAGAACTTGCACCGATGATATGTCTTCATGAGTACCCACTTTACATTGTTGATCATGCTGGATTGCACAAATTTTGTGTTGTATTGCAACCGTTGTTCAAGGTAGTGTCAAGGAATACTATTAGGTAGGATATTTTGGATATGTACGAGGTGCAAAGGCTTGCATTGATCAAGTATCTTCAACAATCGCATGTCCGTATTGCCATCACAACCGATATGTGGACAGCTGATCATCAAAAGAAGAGATATATGGCTATCATAGCACACTATATAAATGATGATTGGAAGCTGAAAAGTTTTCTTTTGGGGTAGCTAACTAATGATGTATTGAATCTTATTTTGTTGTGTAGAGTAATTCACTAGTGAAAAACTGATGACTAAGTCCATTTCTCTTTTGTAGGTTCATTTATGTGCCAGTCCCACATACCGGTATGGCTATAAGTGAGGTACTTCATGAAGTTCTGTTGGAATATCACATTGAGAGGAAGCTGTCAACTATCACACTTGACAATTGCTCCACCAATAATAATTTGATGGACAAAATCCAAGGAAAGTTGCCTCTTAACTCTCTTATGTTGAACGGTTCTTTGCTGCATATGCATTGTGCAATGCATATTTTAAACTTGATTGTTAAGGATGGCATGAATGTTAAGGAGAAAGGCATTGAAAGAATTCGTACTAGATGAACATTCCATATGTTAGAAAAATGAGAAATTTGAAACGACACACCAAAATGACATGAGAAATTTGAAACAACTGCATCTAACATGAACATTCCATATGTTAGAAAAATGGCTATTGATTGTAAAACTAGATGGAATTCCACTTACCTCATACTTTCCATTGCACAAGAGTATGAATTTGTCTTTGAAACTCTATCTAGATGTGACCCCTTTTTTGAAGATGTGTCCTACTGCATCAGATTGGAAGTTTGCTAGAGAGCTTTGTGATAGGTTAAAGATATTTTATGATATAACAGTGCTACTGTCTGAAAGAAATTATGTCACATCTAATCTTCTCTTTCTAAAAATCTGCGGTATTTATTTGGCAATTAGAAAATGGAAAGCTAATAAATATCCCTTGATAGAAAAAATGTCAGAGGAGATGAAGGCTAAGTTTGAAAAGTATTGGTTAGATGTTCATGGTCTGATGGCTTTGTTATGCAACATGTGTCTCTGTAGTTCTATTAAAATTCTCTATAGATTGAGATATTTTTGAGATATTTACTGTGATACCTAGTGAGTACCCATCGGACATGCCTGTGCTTGACGGGCATGGGCGCGGGCATGAGGTTTTGCCCGATAGACAGTTCGAACGTGGGTCGGGCGCAGGCACGTGGGTCTCGGGTCAGGCATGGATTCGCTCTGCCCATGCCCGACCCGGCCCGTTGCCATCCCTAGGCATGGAGGCACCGCGCCGCCACGCGACGTGTTCCGCTCGCAATTGTCTGATTACGCGTGAGGAGCCTCAACGGGACGCGAGCAGCGACGAGCTGTTTCACGCTACGCCATTTGTGGCGGTGCAGAGAAGGCGTCACGCGACAACTACTGACCCTTGATTCCTGCTGGGAATAATCGCAAGAAGCAGGTTGGATTTTGTGCATCCTGGACCACGAACAACAAGGGAAATAGATCGATTAGATTCACCAATTATAACTGAGTTTTAGCTAGCTATGGTAGATGAAAAGCGTATGTGCATCCAACCATGATCATTGACTTGATGAATAGTTAGATATATGAAATAGCTACTTTCCGTGTACCTCCAATGAAATGTAATCTCTCAGAGCTGTTTTAAAGGAATCTAATGTTGTTTAATTACCGATTTTTAATATCTGATTCTTGGTTGCTGGATGTGATTGACACTCAGACTCAATTGACCTATAGAAACTTCACGCCACTAGCTCTCCAGTGGGCAACTTTAGTGATCTTTGCTGGTGCTTTCACTCTAGACATATATGGATTTTCCTGCCCTCGCTCTCTTGGGAAATAGCTATGGAAAGAGGGTTTCTGCAGGTGGAGGGTTTGTGATATGTTCCCTTTATTTAAAGAAGTCAAAAGCAAATATGGATTCTTTAATTTAGACAGTGTTAAAAAAATAGATGCACAACGAAGACACGATTTTTACGTGAAAAACTCTTACGGGAAAAAACCACGGGCGTCGACCAACAATGATAATTATTGAGGAATAGATTATAAACATAAGAAAATAACAATGGGAACGTCGTCCGTTCCCGTACGGCTTACAAGAGTATATATAGTAGATAAAAGGAAAGACTCCTAATAGGAAACAATAAGGAGTCCTACTAGGAAACTAATCCGAATATATTGTAAGCCTAAATTCGGATCAGATATTTAACAATCTTCACCTTGAGACGAATTTTCTCTTATAGCATAAAAACATCAATCACCAAAAAATATCTCATCTAGGTAAAATCGCCGCGCGCCAAATAGTCTCTAGGACTATACTGTAACACCAACCAAGCTTGAGCAAAGCTCAAACTTAGTAGCAGGAACTGGTTTTGTCATCATATCAGCTGGGTTATCATGAGTACTTATCTTGCATACCTTGACATCACCTTCAGCAATCACACATTGAATAAAGTGATATCTCACATCAATGTGTTTTGTTCTCGCATGGAACATCTGATCCTTTGTAAGACATATTGCACTTTAACTATCACAAAATATATTAATGCAAGACGTAACTCCACAAAGCTCAGTGTACAGACCTCTAAGCCAAATAGCTTCTTTACAAGCCTCAGAAATAGTCATATACTCTGCTTCAGTAGTAGATAAGACAACAGTTGCTTGCAAACTTGTCTTTCAACTAACAGCACAGCTTCCAATAGTGAAAATATAACTTGTGAGCGATCTTCTCCTATCCAAATCTCCAGCAAAATTTGAATCCACATAACCAAAAAGTCCATATTTAGATCTCCCAAACTGCAAATAAGCACTAGAAGTACCACGTAGGTAACTGAAAATCCACTGAACTGTTTTCCAATGCTCTTTGCCAAGATTAGCCATGTATCTACTGACAACACTTAATGCATGTGATAAGTCAGGATGAGAATGAATCATGACATACATAAGTAAACCAACTACACTTGAATATGGAACTTTAGACATGTACTCAATATCATAATCTGACTGTGGACATAAATCTGAAAATAATCTGAAATGTGTAGCTGAAGGAGTACTCACTGGTTTTGCATCATGCATATTGAAACAACGAAGAACTTTTTCAATATAACCTTTCTGACTAGGATATAATTTACCAGACTGTCTTTCTCTAGTAATTTTCATATCGAGAATTTTCTTCGCTGCATCCAAATCCTTCATCTCAAACACACTACTCAATTGTGTCTTCAACTTTATTATCTCTGATTTGTCTTTTGCAGCAATCAGCATATCATCGACATAAAAAAAGCAAATAACCATCAACAACTTTGAAATAAACACAGCTATCAAAATTGGATCTTCTAAACTTATGAGAAAGCATGAAGGAGTCAAATCTCTTATACCACTGTCTAGGTGACTGTTTCAACCCATAAAGAGATTTCTTCAACCTATAGACTAGGTTTTCTTTTCCAGAAACAACAAAACCTTCAGGTTGCTCCATATAAATGTCCTCTTCTAACTCCCCATGTAAAAATGCAATTTTAACATCCATTTGCTCTAGTTCATAATCATGCATTGCAACAATATTGAATAAAGTGCGAATTGAACTATGCTTCACAACAGGGGAAAAGACAACATTGAAATCAATACCTGGAATCTGGCTATAACCTTTAGCAACTAACCTTATTTTGTATCTTGCCTCATCAGTTGGAGATATACCTTCTTTTCTTTTGAAGATCCACTTGCAACGGATAGGTTTCTTCTCCTTTGTCAAATTCACCAATTCCCAAGTATGAATTTTTTCGAGTGACTTCATCTTATCATGCATAGCAGTTATCCATCTGTTGCAATCATCAGAAACAATAGCATCAGAATATGAAGAAGGTTCTGCATTACCTTCAATTTCCTCTGCCACACTCAAACTATAAGCAATTATGTTCGCTTTTTCAATATATCTTTAAGGGAGTTTAATATTTTTTTTGGGCTTATCTTTTGCAATAGAATGTTTTGGCGACTGTTCAACAGTAGAAGAATCTGAATCTTCACTAACAGGTGCATCTTGGTTAATAACATCTTCTTTTTCTGGTACATGCCCTGAACTGATCAAGTGCTCCACCTGTACACTTGCTTTCTGTTGACTTTCAACAGGAACATTAGTAGAAGGTTTTTCATGTAACATAACTGATTCATAGAAGACAACGTTTCTACTAATCACAACTTTTTTAGTTTCAGGACATCATAACTTATAGTCTTTCACACCAGACGAATAACCAAGAAAAATACACTTAATAGCTCTAGGATCCAATTTACCATTATCAACATGAGCATAAGTAGTACAACCAAATACTCTTAAATCTGAATAATTTGCTGGGGAATCAGATCATACCTCAATTGGAGTCTTCTTATCAATGGCATAACTGGGTGATCGATTAATAAGATAACAAGTAGTGAAAATGGTTTCTGCCCAAAACTGTTTAGACAAACCTGTATTAGACAACATACACAGGCCTTTGATATAATTGTCCTGTTCGTACGCTTAGCTACACCGTTTTGTTGAGATGTATTAGGAACAGTGTACTGACGCACAATGCCTTCAGACTTGCAATATGATTTAAATATCTTATAACAAAACTTCATCCCATCGTCAGTACGAAGTATTTTCACCTTCGTGTCAGTTTGTCTTTCAACCATAGTCTTTCACGTTTTAAACGCATCAAAAGCTTGATATTTGTGCTTCAAGAAATAAGACCAAACTTTTCACGAAAAATCATCAACGATAGTTATCATATAACGAGCACAAGCACCTCCAAAAGATATCTTACGAGCAGGCCCCCATAAATCAAAATGCACATAATCAAGAATAACTTCTGTAGTATGTATAGATGTGTTGAAGTTCACTCTCTTACGCTTGCCAAAGATGCAATGCTCACAAAATTTGAGCTTCCCGATGCCTTGTCTATCTAGCAATCCTCGCTTGCTCAATTCTGCCAAACCAATTTCACTCATATGCCCAAGACGCATATGCCAAATATTAGTAGCATCAGAATTAGATAATAAATCTAAAATTGCAGCAACATTACCTAATATAGTTGTATCTCACAAATGGTACAGATCAGCAGTTTTAATGTCAGTTTTCATCACAACAAGAGAGCCCTTGGTTACCTTCAAAATTTCATCTCCACCGAAATATTTGTATCCTTTACGGTCAAGGGTACTTAAAGAGATGAGACTTCTCTTCAAATTTAAAATATGCCGTACATCTGACAATGTTCTAACACGGCCATAAAAAATCGTGATCTGAATTGTTCCAATACCTACAACCTTACATGACGTACTATCACCCATCAACACAGTACCACCTTGCACAAACTCATATGTGACAAACCAATCTCTATTTGGGCACATGTGATAGGTGCAAGCAGTATCAAGAATCCACTGGTCACTAGTTTGTGCACAACTAGCATAAGCAACAAGCAATTCTGCACCAGACTTATCATCAGTAACAACTGCGGTTTTACCTTTCTCTTCTTTATTACTTTTCAGTCTATACCTTCCGGTTCTCTTGTCTTTGTTCTGTAGCTTCCAACACTCAGAGATATCATGTCAATCTCTCTTACAGTATTTGCATGACTTATATCTGTCTTTGTACTTTGATCTCCCACGGTAACTACTTCAACTTTTATATCTTGATTTGTTTTTTGTGTTTTTCTCTTGTTGCCTGCCTCGTACTGCCAAACCTTCTACTTGTGAACTTGAACTTTCAGAGGGTACCATCTTTTTTATCTTTTCTTTGGCATGCAAAGTTTCATAAACTTCTTTCAAAATTAAAGTATCATAACTATAAAGAATAGTATCTCTGAAATTTGCATATGAGCTAGGCAATGAATACAATAGAATAAGGCCTAAATCATCTTCATCATACTTTACCTCCATAGACTCAAAGTCAGCAACAATTTTCTTGAAAGTGGAGAGATGATTTATCACAGACTCATCATACTGCAACTTGTGCAAAAATAATTTTTACTTCAGGTGCATCTTACTGGTCAGATCCTTTATCATGCATATCTGTTTTAACTTTAACCACAGCTCAACGGTTGTCTTCTCCTTAAACACTTCCTGTAAAATATTGTTCGATAGATGAAGATGAATATATGCCATAGCCTTACGATCTCTTTTCTTGTCATCGTTGGACCAATCCTAAGTCTTTTTGTCAAATCCAGATAGCGCATCATCGAGGTCTTGCTGTACAAGAACGGCTCGCATCTTCACTTGCCATAGTGAAAATCTTGTGTCTTAGTCCAGGAGTGGTAGATCATACTTCAAACTCGTCATGAGAATTAATCCTGAATTTACCGGTAAGAAATTAGGATAAACCTAGCAAAAACGCGAATCTCTGGGTACACTTCTTGGGTGCACCAAGCGTAGATCTGAAATATTCATGGTACACAAGCTTGGGTGCACCTAGCAATTAAACGCGAATAAAAATTCACATAAACAGTAGTGGTCTGCTCCTCTCTCTCGGTAGCTGCTGCCCTACTTTATTTTCCTCTTTGGGATGCGTGCATTGGAGTAGACGACTTCCTGCTGCTTCTCTTTTTTTTTCTCATACGTGGTAGATCGGCTTCAGCCCTGCTGCTGATCGGCTTTTGCGCTGCTTTTTCCCAACGTGTGAGGACGACGACGACGTGGTGTAGATCGAATCTTCAATGCTTCGATATCACTTGTTAAGAAAATAGACACACAACGGAGACACGATTTTTACGTGAATAACCCTTGCAGGAAAAATCACGAGCGTCGAACGGCAATGATCTCTATTGAGAAATCGATTACAAACGTAGGGAATAACAATGGGAACGTCACTCCTTCTCATACGGCTTACAAAAGTATATATAGGAGATAAAAGGAAAGACTCCTAATAGAAACAACATGAAGTCCTACTAGGAAACTAATCCGAATATGTTGTAGGCCTAAATTCGGATCACATATTTAACAGGCAGTACAAACCCTGTAATTATCCATATGTCGTGCATCCTTCTGTCATACTCTTGTTCAACTATTATGTTTCCTTTTTACATGATCATACTACACATATTGATGTAACATCCTAATACCGGTTATCTTTAAGATGAAAATGGCCAACTCCATAGTTGCAATGGATGAATTCAAATTTAATACTATGTATAATTAAAACTATCGGTGCATTGCAAAGGGTAATTTAATATGTTTAATTAAAATTACTTTTATCCGTTGCAATGCACAGATATTTTGTTAGTCTTTACAAATATGCAATGCTTAGTTACAATTGAGATCCTCTACAGTACAGCTCACTGACATGCGGGTCTGAGGGTCTATGAGGCTCAACGTGTCAGCGAACCGTACTGCACATACAGTACGGCAGAAGACCTCCGTCCCTTAGTTATTGCATATGCCAGGAGTTTATCACCTCTCTTATCTAAAACAAATATGCAATGTATGTTGACCATACATCTTCCCCATGCCAACCATTTTTCAGATTAACAAAATTCAGAAGAATCATTGCTCGCGTTTGTTCCTGTAGACATATCGCTTTGCAATGTACACGAAAACGGCGACCTCCAATGCGGCGAGTGCGGCGAGGAGCCAGTAGTAGTAGTCGAGGTGCGCGCGGTTGAGGTCATCGGAGAACCAGCTCTCTCCTCCTCTCCTCGTCGCCCAGTCGATCGCCGACACGAGCACGCCGCTGGCGTAGCTCCCGACGCCCTGCGAGCTCAGGGACATGGCGAGCCCGACGCTGCGGAGGTCGTCGGGCACCTGGTCGTAGAAGAACTCCTGGAGCCCGATGAGGCCGAACACCTTCGATAGCCCGACGAGGGCGTACTGCGGCACCAGCCACCACACGCTCATCGGCACGGTGGCGTCCGGCCGGTCGAGCAGTCCGGCGTCGCTCGCGGCGCGGAGCCGTTTGGCCTCCACGAGCGCCGCCACGACCATGTGGAGGCAGCATGTGGCCATGCCGGCGCCGACGCGCTGGAGCGTGGTGATGCCCGCGGGGTGCCCCGTGAAGCGCCTCGCGAGCGGCACGAGGGCGCGGTCGTAGACCGGCAACACGGTGAGCATGGTGACGCTGATGACGTCTTGCAGGGCGGCGGGCGGCAGGACGACGACGCCCCCGCCCATGGCGACGCGGCGGTCCATTGTGCTGCCCTGCTTGGTGAACAGCGTGATCTGCTGCGAGATGACGGTGGCGAACACTATGCTGGTCACCCAGATCGGAAGCAGCTTGACGACGAAACCCTTGCCATGTTCTACCTCTTCTTTCGCCAGAAGCCTGCACGATTAGTGTTAAACCTCCGCCATTAGAATTTAGGAAGAGTAGAGACAATGCAGGAGTCAAGAACGCAATTTGTATTGGTTTTCGCGCTCACCGTTCCGTGCAAATGGCATCCTTCCCGGGAAACACCCTCGCCGTCCACGCACGCGCAGCCGACAAGGACTTCACGGCGAGCCGCGCGAGCGGCGCCGGCGCGCCGTCGACGGGTTGCTCGGCGCGGTACGCCGCCGTGCCGAGCAAGAAGACGGGGAGGTACACCGCCGTCGTGGCCAAGCACGCGGCGAACCCGACGGTCCAGCTGACGTTGTCCTCGACATAGCTCATGGCGGTGTTGGAGATGGCGTATCCGCAGGAATTGAAGAAGATGTACCAGTTGAAGTAGGAGCTCCGGGACGCACGCGCGGCGGGGTCGCTCGCCGGCGCGAACTGGTCAGCGCCGAAGGCTTCGGAGCACGGGTTGTGGAAGCCCTGCGCCAGCGCTAGCAGGTAGAGCGCGGCGTGGAAGAAGACGAGGCGGGCGAGAGATGGCGGTGGCGGCGGTGAGCAGGCGGCGGCTGCGTCATGGCAGCTCACCGGGTGAGGGTGCGTTGGTTGCATTACTGATGAGATCGTCAGCATGCCCAAGCTCTGTTTTTTTTTTAAAAAAAAAGGTCAAAGGAATGTACAGGAAAGAGAACAAGAAACCAAATCGCACAGGCCGAAAGGGATCTGATTTTTGAAATGAATACAAAACCACCCATTTTCCGTCCCATCCGCTAAGAAGTGTTGGCCTTTCGGTAATGAAGTGTATAAAGTGTTTGTCTTTTGACAACACTAGTTTAAACCACTTTCCATCCAACTTTTTACTTTAAACCAGATATTTTTATTGTTTTCCACTATAGACCACCCCAGCTCTTTTTATGAGCACATCAGCGGCCTCAAGCACATCAGCATCCGCATGTTGATATTTTTTTTCTATTTATGTGTAGCTCGCATATTTGACAGATGAAATTGAATATGGCTAGACAAAAATGTTATGGTAATCCAAAATAAAAAATGACAAAAAGAGCTAATTCAACGTAAAAAGACTAAATAGGGGTGGTCCATAATAAACTTCTATAACAAACGATGGCCTAGAGTGTAATTCACTCTATTTCTTAAAACTAAAAGTTAAACCGGTAGTTTTCTTAAAAATGGATATTTTCCATAAACATTTTTTAAACACTTTTATAAATCGACTTATCAACTTTTTAATATTTAATTTAATTCATTCGTTTCTATCGTCAACTAAGGTTTCGTTCTTTTCTAATTAAGGTATAGATTTTACTTCGGATTTTGTTAACATATTTTTTAAACTGCTAAACAGTACATTTTATGTGAAAAAATTTTATATAGAAATTACTTTAAATTATCAAATATATTTATTTTTCAAATTTGTAATAATTAAAATTTAATTAATTGTGTGTTAATGATTTTTTATTTCTCGTGTCCTAAGTTTGATCTTTATATTCAATACAAACGAACATCACCTAATTATTAATCGTGATAAAGAACAGTGACATCCCTCACCTATCAAGAACATACCCTAGAAAAGTCAAACAATTCATTCACAGAAACAGTGTTCCCGGCCGGGAATATCCAATTGAGAACGCGAACTTGATCACGACATGATAGATACTCGAGATGTTGGTAACTTGCAGGTGGGGAAGCAAAGAACCGACCAGGAGATGAAGCACGCCGGCGGCCACGATTGCCCGGTACCGCCCGAGGCGCGAGTCGGCAGCGAGCGCGCCGACGAGCGTCAGCACCAGCACCGTCCCGCCCCAGGCGTTGGCGCCGGCCGCCGCCGCCGCCGTCGACATGCCCATCGGGCCGGTCAGGTACATGACCAGGTTGCCCTGCACGCCGTTGAACCCGATGCGCTCCAGGAACCCAACGGCTGCATGCGGCATCCATCCGAGAAAAGCTCAGGCAAGAATCGATCGACCTGCGCGCTGGTGACGCGCGCGTGTACGTACGGCGAGAGGTCAGCGACGACGTTACCGATGAGGAAGCGCGCGGCGCGCCAGCCGCCGCGGCTGTCCGGTGAACCGGAGCCGGCACGTGTCTCGGATGGTGGGAGTAGCTCGCCGGACTCCATGACTAGCACGAAGCGGCACCCCCCGCTATGATGCAGACAGTGAGATACTGATGCTTGGATAGTTTTAGCCGCCTCTTCTTTTTTTTTTTGGAAGAACTCGATACTTTTGTAGCTGATGTGGGCAAATACCAAGATATTTTCTGTCTCGTGATGGGCTGATGGGCCTTACCTAATGTCTAGATCAATATTAATTCGGAATAATAGAGAGCAGAGAGTGGTGGCGGATAAAGAGATGATGCCTCCTTCAAACGAATGAATTGAATAAATGTATAAAATCTCTACTTGAAACTTGGGTTAAAAAGATAACCTGATATAAAATTTACTCAAAGAAAGAATATTCTTTACATTTTTTATTATGCATAAATTGACCCAATTAAACGGTAGGCCCGAACATGCAAGCCTACCCTGTGCAAGCTCGCACGAGCTTTTTTCTCTTTTAATACGTAAAGACTTGTGCATCTTTATATTAAGATGAACAAAATTATCAATTACATATGAACAAAATCAGAAAAAAAAAAAGAAAGTAAGAGAAGGGACTGACTACGTACGCTCTATCTATGCTCGTGATAGATGGGGCAATCTACGGCTATGGCGGCTACATAAGTAGCTGTGAAACCACAGCCTTCGTCAATTGTAAAAGAGCTGCTTCCTCCGCTTCCGGCCGTCGGGTGAACATGTCTCGGTTGGTGCGAGTAGCCCAACGGACTCCAGGGCTGGCACAGTGGTACCTTGCTCTGATGCAGACAGACGCTTCGATCCACTGTGTTCGGCTGTGTTGAGAAAGAAATTTTCTCCGCATGAAAAACGGAGTGACTTATTAACACATGATTAATTAAGTATTTACTAAATTTTTTTGAAAAATAAATTAATATAATTTTTTAAAGCAACTTTTGTATAGAAATTTTTTGCAAAAAATACACTATTTAACAGTTTGAAATACGTGCGCGCGAAACACGAAAAAATAAAGTTGGGAACACTCTCAGCCGAACGACCTTTTTTTAGGACGTTTACAGTACCCCTTACTGGGAATGCTAGTAGTGTAGTAGGAATAAATCAACCGATGATTTTGATGACCATTTCAGTAATTTGCTTAATTGAGGTCGAAGGGCAATTCAGTAATTGTGTTCACTATATAAAAACTACTCGGGCTGGTGAGGTTGGCAGGCCCAATATCATTCCATTGTTCGTTGACGGAACAGGAGGACGACCGACGTCACAATCTCGCGCTCTTGGCCGCCGTCTGCCGTCGCTCTCCCATTCCTCGGGCGAGCACGGGAGACGGGCACGGCGGCGCCGCCCCTCCCCCCTGCGCTGCCAACCGCCGGCGCCCATTCTTGCGTGAAGCAACCGCCGATGCCCCTGATCTTGGAAAAGCATGGAGATGTGTACAAACCTAACATGACAGACAAGGGCCTTTAGAACCAAGAACGCAACACCTTCCATAGTGGATTGGGGGCATATATACAGATAATACAATCCACTTATGGACAACCATCAACATGGAAGATGTAGTGCATACTGTACATCAGTCATACAAGCCTACAAGGTCATATATACAATACAAATTTTCCAGTCAGGACAATTTCGTATCAGGAAGCAAGCAGAAGCACCAACAACACTACTCTAGCACCAGACAAACTTTAGACATGCAGCTCCCCTTCGATCAGTGCTAAGGGTGACACCAGCTCATGCCCAATGCCCAGTGCCCAGTGGGCCTGCATCACAAAAACCACGTCCTTCGTGCACATCAATTCTTACCAGCTAAACCTATAGATGCCTGCAGTCCTGCACATAGATATGACAATTGAAAGAGCTGATGGAGCATACTTGACTTTTATTTATCTCTAGAAAAACAAGGGCCATTGCAATTTTTATACCTAAAGAACTTAATCATACTCATACATTGAAATTTATACCTAAAGAGAACTCTGACTTAACATGTGATCGAGTATAATGCTAACTAAATTCAAGCTCGAAATGCATTGCTATATTGTTTGGCAGAAACTTGACGATTAGTGCAGCAAAGCTGCAAAGCATAACTGTCTACAAGTACACAGATAGTGCAGTGAGTTGAAAGTCAGTTTGATTATACATTCATCAAGATCTGATTGACGTCCTCAACCGTTGACACATACTCATGGGTCAAGTTCTCAACATGGATACCATTGCCAGCATTCTCTCTTATCTAAAATAATGGAGTTGGATAAGTTTACTGCAATGTATTAGCAAACGCCTAATGAACTAGTTTCTTGGTCACGATTAGGATATACTACCTGTGAAGGATGGTGAGATGGATCCAAACTGGTCATTAATCGGTTCATTATATACAGTGCCTGGAAAGCATAGAGCAAAATTTGCATCACGTCAGATCTGGAATAGTTGTTTAACTAACTGAAGTTGATGAGAAAAAAACATCAAGATGCATTTTTCAGTTCAATTAAGAACGAGCAGATGAGTACTCACCTCAAGAAATAAGCACCGATCTACTTCTCCGGTGAGCTCTCTTGCCACCGCCGTGACAGAAGCTGCGGTGGTCAACGAGCAGCGAGCAGCCTCAATGGAGGCAGAACTCCCGCCGTCTACGACGCATTCCCCCATTCCCATCTCGGTGCAGCCGCAATAGACACAGAGCTCCCATCGTCGACGCCGAAGTCCATCCGTCAGCGGCTGAGGAAGCGCCACAAATTGAGTAGAGGAGCGAGGAAGGCAACATCTGGGCCAGCGCACGGTGAGATTTCGCTATCCTCCTCCCACATCCACGTTGGTCGGAGTTGAGTCGAAAAGAGTCATGAGAAGGGGACAGAGTTTGGGTCCTGAGGCAGGCCGCCACGGGCCCGGACCACGTCCGTCGTGCCGGCAACCACGGTGAAGCCCCTCCGACTCGCTTGCCCCTCTGTGAAGTGAACGCGGCCGGAGCAGCAGGAAGGCAGCCGGCGGCGGCGGAGCGGACCTCTGGCCATCGTGAACCAATCCCCCAGTCCCCCCCTCCCTCCACACACACACAATTACAGATTACACCCTCTGTCAATCCTAAATTTACAGGAGTGTCACAATGCTCTTTTCCAGAATTACCCTTCTACTACCTACTACACCCTGTCACTAGGCGTAGTAGAAACGTAACTCCGTTGGATCCTGAATGACCCATATCGATCCATGGGTACTTTTAAAATTTTTTTTGAAGAACTCGATACTTTTATATAGCTGACGTGGGCAAATATAAAGATATTTTTGTGCCGTGATGGTTGACGGTTACATATCTAGATCAACAGTAATACCCTTCAGATACCAGAGAATAGAGCATGATGGACTGATGACATAGAGAGTCAAGTCTCCTTTCGAACGGATGACTTTATATTGAAAAATCATCAATGTATAAGATTGGGTGAATAGTCAATTTAGTCTCTTAAGTTTTACCTAAAGTTTAGTTTAGTTCTTATGGTTTTATTTTGTCGGTATAGGTCCTCCAAGTAATTACTTGAAATCACCCTCAGACCTATTTGAGAAAATTCCTTTCATACCCTTGAAATTTTAGCCGACTTCTTCTGTGCCCTTGAATTTTCTTCACGTTATTGTATACCTCTAATTTTTTATTTGGATCCCTTCCATACCCTTGCCGTCAATTGACCGTTAGTTGACCGTTTAATAGATGTAAAAAAGTTAGTTTTACTCTTCAATATATGAGAAATATGTAGAAATTTGTGGACTATATTGTTGGAAGTATAGAATTTGTTGTGTGACCATAATATTCATAAGTTTATTGTACATAAAAATTTTAATATATATTAAAAAAATTTGTGTAGCATTTTTTAAAATGATAATTTTGGAAAGCATTCCTATATAATATATACAACAGGAAAAAAATATGTTGAACTACCATAAAAATGCTACATATACTCTTTTAATAAGTAAATAAATATTAACCCTAATTTTTATGTCATTATGTAAAAATAAACTTTCCCATGTTTCCATGTTTCCTTCATGTCTAATGACAAAATGGGCTTTTTCATAGGAATTAAATAGTCAACTAACGGTTAACTAATGGAATGAGTATGAAAGAGATCAAAATTAAAATTCAGAGGCATACAAGGGAGTGGACAAAACTCAGGGGCGACTCGCTAAACTTTAAGAGGCATAGAAGAAATTTTCTCGACCTATTTAATATTCCACATGGATAATCTTGGTATAAGAAAATGTCCACATTGACATTAATTTGCAATACACTAGAAAAGAGGAAAAATAAATAAATAGCACTGTACATGTACTTCATATTATTTCAGCCCGTATACACGAGGGTTGAGCTTTAATGGCTATCATATACGCAATTGTTTCCGTTGTATATGAATTACGTATTACCCATAAGAAAATTCATCGTACTTCAATCTAAAAAAAACAATTATTGGATCTACGTACGTCTTATTGGAAGTTAGGCCTATGGAGGGGTTGCACCAGACAGTTTCACCACCTTGATAGTATGGTATGTTTTTTTCGTTACTTCTTGTGACAAAATTTGTTACAGATCACTTAAAATTTATGTAATTTATTGATAAATATTGTAAAAACATGTTACGGCTATAAAATATCCTAAAAAAACTACCTATGTAAGCTCCCTTTTCTAGTAAATATTAGAAAATTTGATCCTTTCTTACTATTCTTTCTATAGTGGAGATAATCACACGTAATGACATATTACAGCCATATTATTAAAAGCTTGTGGTAAGAAGGGTTTCGTTCTACTGCCTGAAAATAATATTTCAAAGCCTTTGTATGCTCTTCATTGCTTGTGTGTATAAGGCCTATGTTATAGAGTATATAACTTCGATCATAGGGATCAATTTCTAGTCATATAGCTTAATAATAATTCTGCAAAGCTTCCACATAATTTCTTTCGGATAATTTGCTGAAGGACATTTTCGGTTCAATTGAAAAAAGAAATCTTTCAAAAAGACGAGAATGTCTCTAGGGTCAAAAGCTTTTGAGGTAAGGCTGGAGTGAAGATCGATATGATGTATGTTAGTAATGTACTTAGAGTAATGACAAATTTACAGTTGCATAATTTTTAATATTTTACTTTAACGTCATGTTTGAAACATGTGATCCTAGGGATATTGTCGTCTTTCTTAAGAATTTATCTCTTTAATTGAGTCAAAAGTGTCCTTTAGCAAATTACCAATTTTTTTAGAATGTCTTATAGCCGTAACACGTTTTTTCGATGTCTATCAGCAAATTACACAAATTTTGGATGTCTTGTAGCAAAATTTGTCATTTCTTATATATGTGAATCACGAGTATATGGGTCATTTATCAAGAGAGATCTTGATTAAGTTTAACCATGTGGCTTGCTTAATCGGTCGGAGTGCAACTTTGAACTAAAATAAAAAGTTGAAGGATTGAAATGGACGAATTGAAACATTAAGGACCGAAATGAGCATTAGTTGAGACGAGGACCAATTTAGGGGTAATACTGCACGTTTTCGCTCATGCAACAATTTTCAGTTTATTTACATAACTCGCGTTCTCGCAAGAATCATGTCTCTCCTTTGTTCTTGTAGATATATCGCTTTGCAATGTAGACGAACACGACGACCTCCAAAGCGGCGAATGCGGCAAGGATCCAGTAGAAATAATCGAGGTGAGCACGGTTGAGGTCGTCGGAGAACCAACTCTCTCCTCCGCTCCTCGTCGCCCTGTCGATCACCGACACGAGCACGCCGCTGACGTAGTTCCCGACGCCGCGCACGCTCAGGGACATGGCGAGCCCGACGCTGCGCAGGCCGTCGGGCGCCTGGTCGTAGAAGAACTCGTCGAGCCCAATGTCGCCGAGCACCCTCGCGAGGCCGACGAGGAGGTACTGTGGCACCAGCCACCAGACGCCCATCGGCACCGTCGTGTCCGGCCGGTCGATCAGGCCGGCGTCGCTCGCGGCGCGGAGCCGTTTGGCCTCGACGAGCGCCGCCACGACCATGGCGAGGCAGGATACGGCCATGCCGGCGCCGACGCGCTGGAGCGTGGTGATGCCCGCGGGGTGCCTGGTGAAGCGCCTAGCGAGTGGCACGACAGCGCGGTCGTAGACCGGCACCAGCGTGATGCAGGTGAAGCTGACGACGCATTGAAGCGCCGCGGCCGGCACGACGATGCCACCGACGCGCCGGTCCATCGTGCTTCCCTGCTTGGTGAACAGCGTGATCTGCTGCGAGACGACGGTGGCGAACACTAAGCTGGTCACCCAGATCGGAAGCAGCTTGACGAAGAATCCCTTGCCATCTTCTACCTCTTCTTTCGCCAGAAGCCTGCACGATCAGTGCGACAGTGTCAAACCTCCGCCATTACAAAGACTGTCACATCAAAGAGCACAATTTCGCTCACCGTTCTGTGCAAATGGCGTCCTTGCGGCGAAACGCTCTCGCCGTCCACCCACGCGCAGCCAAGGAGGACGCCTCCACGAGCCGCGCGAGGGGGTTGCCGCCATCGACGGGTTTCTCGGCGCGGTACGTCCCCGTGCCGAGCAAGAAGACGGGGAGGTACACCGCCGTCATGGCCAAGCACGCGGCGAACCCGAGTGTCCAGCTGACGTTGTCCTCGACGTAGCTGAGCGCGGTGTTGGAGATGGCGTAGCCGCAGGAATTGAAGAAGTGGTACCAGTTGAAGTAGGAGCTCCGCGACGCGCACGCGCCGGGGTCGCTCGACGCGAACTGGTCGGCGCCGAATGCTTCGGAGCAGGGGTTGTGGAAGCCCTGCGCCAGAGCAAGGAGGTAGAGCGCGGCGTGGAAGAAGACGAGGCGGGCGGGAGATGGCGGTGGCATCGGCGGCAGCGGCGAGCAGGCTGTGGCCGCGTCATGGCAGCTCACCGGGTGTGGGTGCATTGCTTGCGTCATTGATGTGATCGTCAGCATCGCCAAGCTCTGTAGTAATTTTTATCAAGGGTCAGAAGGTTAAATGAAAAGCAATATCCCAGGAAAGAGTAACAGAAAACTTTGGTTATAAGTATTTCCTTTTTTTTTTACAGTGACCGTGTATAGATACTTAATAAAATATAAAATATTTTTCTGATTTTTAAAAAAATTAAAAACAAAATTAGGCGGTTAGCTCAGGACGACCACATCTGAAAATGTATTTCTACGTATGTTGTTTCCCACATATGAAAAACCTAACATTTCAATAGGTGCTTTGCATAGAAGGTTGTCTAAACGCTTGTGAGAATGCAGGTTTATTTACGTGTAAAAATGGTTTTTTGAGACAGGTCCAAAATCAGGGGTAGGATAGCTAGGGCCAGAGCGCTACTCTAAAATTCACATTAAAATATGCAAAATCAAAGTGTCTTTAATTATTATTTTGTGATGAACAATTGATATTTGAGATAATTTGTTTTGATATTTAAAAATTATTGGCAAAGTGGTTTTGCAACCGGTCAGACCAGTGTGTGTACCGGTCAAACCGAGATGATAGTGAATAGGATTTTCATATGATGAACAAGAATGTTTTGATTGTGTGGACCGGTCAGATCGGGTAGGTGCTACCGGTCAGACCAGCGTGTGTTGCGCGGTCAGACTGGCCAGCTCGATAGTCTGATCGACCGGCTCTGTGTCGATTTTAGTTTCGGGTTGTTTATTTGGATACTCATGATTAATTTATGTTTATGACTTTCAGATGATTTCTATGCGTATGTAATACTGTTGTGTGCTAACGTTGAGTCAAGTTAAAGAGAACTTGTGCTCAGATATGGTTTCTTGTTTGATTCATGTGTAGGTGAGTCTTGATGTCTCGGAAGAGTATTTGCCGATGATGGATCGGGAGTCAACTTGGGAAAAAATGACGTTTGAACGATCAGGATATCATGCGGAATGCTTAGGCTAAAGATCAATGCATGTGGTGAAGATTCCATATGACATATGATGGAGATATTATGTGCGTATAGGATGATGAGTCAAATTTGGAAGGAGTCCAGATTTGGTATGATTGGTTTTGTAAAGTTTGTTTTTTTGTATGAGAAGGTTTTTTAGGGGATTAGGACTTCTTGTGTGAGTTGGATTCGTGGCTTTAGACTGTAGATCTATGGGTATATATAGAGAGGAAGGTTGAGGCCTCTTGCTATCTTTTTGTTAGAGTTGAGTTGAGAGAAAAGTTAGGGTTTTGAGTTTAGTTGAGATTTTTGAGAGTGCTATTGTTGCATTTTGTAAACACAAATAAAAGCAATAAAGTTTAATCTATTTTGAGAAATCTTCGATTTGTGTCTGCTCGAGTTTTCGATCGACACATCGTTGAAGTAGTGGCGGTGTTAACGACGAATTTTGGTAATCGACTTGGAGAGAAAAGAGGAAACCGAAGCAGAGAAGAAGGATTGAGTTGGAGTCGGACCAGGCTTCGTATCGGACCCGGTAACCGTATCGGACTGGGGAGGTGTTACTATGGAGAGCGTATCGACCGATATGGATTTGGTTTGGTCATGGGCCGATACGGGTTGTGAGTTGACAGCGTCAACGTGGGCTTGGTCTGGGCTCGGAATAAGCTTCAAGGAAGTTGCCAAATAGAGATAAAGCTCGGTTTTAGGCAATTGTATCTTGTAAATTAAGTAGTTTAGATCTAATCTGTGGCTTAAGTCTGCCGCAAGGACTTGTTTGTTAGTTGTAGATAAGATCGTGCCCTACAAGGGTTCTGTTGTAACCTCGGGTATAAATATCCTGATAGTTTGTACATGTAATCTCTCTCTCAATCAATCACACAATCAAATCAATCTACTTTCGGCGCATCGCCAACCCTCGCAAGAGGTTGACTCTTGACGAGTTCTTGCTTCCCTAGAGCAAGGTAAGAACTCGTATCCGACGATTCACATCGTCGGGGCTAGCGTGTCGCTTTAGGCACGTTAAGCCCTGATGATGTGATCGTCGTTTATCGTGTTTTAGCTAACCTAGATGTGGTTTGCTAATTCCATCTCGCCAGCGGTTAACTCGTTTTAGGGTTTGTTGCCGACGATGATTGAATTGGTTTACTTGTTTAGGTTATCTAAGGCATTTACCATCCCCAAAAGCAATCGACGGCTTGATTTTCTTTGTGCTAAGTCTCGATTCACACTTTGAGTTGCTATCGACCTTAGTCCTGTTTCGAGATCTAACACGAAGCCTGCTTTCGGTTGTAATTAAGGATAGCGCCGGGGTTTCAGCCGGTCTTACCTAATGCATGTGATTATTTATGTTTTTGCATGTGTTTGCCACTTATACATGTGGATCGACGAATATAAACATATCGATTGCAGGGTGTCTTTAAGATGTCTTTGTGACTGGTGTATTTATATTGGACGATTGGCTTGTATAAGTTTGCACTAGGGTAATAGCTAGTGTGTTTATCTTCATGAAATCTTCATCAGCTGCTTCTAGTAATTTGTCTTAGACATGATAAAATAGGCCGATGAGATTAGATCTGTTTTAATTTACTTATTATCTTGAGTAAGCCGATACAGCTTTGCCCTATCGGCTGGGCTATTACAATGTGACATCGGCCTATCGGCCGATCGACCATGGTTTTCTGATGTGGTTTATTTGTTTCTTGTTGATTGCAGATCAAATCAACTGGCACGCTCTGCGCACGACTAGGCAAGCCAATTTGGACCTGCACTGGAGTTAAGCAGATCTCCCAGGCCACCGTGGTAACGCGGAACCCGTTTTGTTGCTGGACGGGTCCAAATTCTGCGCCAACACGCTTTTGGCACGCCCGATGGGACAAAGAGCGCAAACTCTGCAACAGCAACAAATCTCCTCAAGATGTCGAAGCAGGTCGAGATTTTCGAGGAGAACATCGTCCCTGTGACCGCCGACCAGCTCAATGCAGAGCAGAAGGCTGAGATGGAAAATCTGGTCGAGCAGTTCCAGAATATGTACCTGCAAACATATTCTAGGACTCGGCAAGGTACCTTGATCCAAAAATCCAAGGTAGTTATGCCGAGTCCTGGAGATGGAGCTGGCACGTCGGCGGCGGCGCACGACCACACCGTCAAGACTGAAGATACTGCAGCGCCGACGTTGCAAGATAGAATTGACTCCGCAGTTCATTCTGCGCTAGTCAACCAATCGGGGATCCTGGTGAACACATTGACCAATACGGTCAAATCGATCCTAGATGGATCGATTCACCAGTACAAGCCTCAGGGACCGATTTTCTTACCAGAAAATAAGTTCCCTGCCTATCGGACCCTGAGGGACGACCTGAGCTCGGCTCAGCCAACAGCGCCGATGCTACCCCCATCGACGCAGCCAACAACAACACTACCACTGGTCCTCACAAATCAGACAGGGGGGAGCCCTCAGCGCATTACGGAGGAGCAATATGCTCAATGGACCAAGGGGAAGCAACCAGTGATTGAGCCGATGCAGCAAGTTCCGGTTCACCAACCATCGGCCGGACAGCCACAAGCCCCGGTGTTCAGCAATCCTCCCCCTCAAGCTGCATACAATGTGCCGCAAGGCTACCAGCAGCACACCGCAGGGCAGTACGGCGCGCAGAATCTTTATTACCACTACTAGCCGTACTCCCCCAGACAGTATCAAGCAGAGGGCTTGCAGCAATCATATCAGCAAGACCTCCCACATCGGCCCGCAGGATACTGGGCCGATATGATAGCCGAAGTGATGCGAGATCAATTCGGCTTGAAGCCCAAGGAGAACTCTACAGTGTATCGGCATCCGTATCCTGAGGAATTTGACAGAGTGCCATTGCCAGGCCGATACAAGATCCCAGACTTCTCCAAGTTTTCGGGACAGGACAACGTCTCGACGTACGAGCATGTCAGCCGATTCCTAGCACAGTGCGGGGAGGCATCGGCTATCGAGGCGTTGAGGGTGAGATTTTTCCCTCTGTCCCTATCAGGGTCTGTATTCACGTGGTTTTCTTCTTTACCCTGCAATTCCATCAGAGCATGGATATATCTGGAGAAACAATTTCACAGGTATTTCTACAATGGCGTACAAGAGATGAAACTGTCCGATCTAACTGCCATCAGGCAACGAGTGGATGAATCGGTCCCAGAGTATATCCAGAGATTTAGAGACATACGGAACAGGTGTTACAGCCTCAGTTTGACCGATTCCCAATTGGCCGACTTGGCATTTCAGGGATTGCTAGGGCCGATACGCGAGAGGTTCTCCTCGCAGGAATTTGGCAGCCTAGCTCAGCTGGCACAACGAGTATCGGCCCACGAGCAACGATTCCAGGAGGCAAAGAAGTTCGCAAAGAAGATTAACACAGTTTATCAGTATGCCTCCGACGATGACGACGAAGAAGACTTTGATGTCGACCTAGCCGAGTGGGCCCGGATGAGGAAGTCAACGACTTGCCAATGAGCCAAGAAGGGCGACAAAGAAGATAAATATGATTTCGACATTAACAAGGCCGATAAGATATTTGATCTGCTGTTGCAAGAAAAGCAAATCCAGTTGCCAGTAGGTCATATATTGCCTTCGGCCGAAGAGATCAAGAAACGGAGATATTGCAAATGGCACAATTCTTATTCACACCATTCAAACGAATGCAAGATCTTCAGGCAACAGATTCAATCGGCCATCGAGCAAGGCAGGATTAAAATCGATGATGCCAAGCGGCCGATAAAGATCAAAGGACACCCGTTCCCAGTCAACATGGTGCGGGCGGACAGGACCGATGGCGGTAGCCATCGGGCTGGCAAGCGGCCTCATCAGACCTCCAAGGACCTGATCAGAAAATACCAGCGGAGACAGGAAGAACAAGCTCAAGACCACGCTGATCAAGACAACTCCTACGACCCGCATTGGGAGTGCGAGTTTTTCCGGTTTTGCTGGAATGAGGGAATGAGGTTGCCATCTATCCAGGAGTGCCCCACATGCAATGGTGCAGAAGATTCTTATCAGGGCAGCTCAAGCATGCAAGCGCATCGGCCGGCCAAGCAAAGGAAATCTGTTCATGAAAGGTTAGGGCCGATACACCGAGACCAACAGACAGAAGCCGAGGAACAGGTCCAGAACCCTCAATGGTGCCCAAGCGATGTATTCACTAAGACACAAAAACGACGGGTTCAGAGGCTAAGGAGGAAAGAACAAATCCAAGAGCAACAGGTGGCAATAACCCATCGGCCGGCCAAGACCAAGAAAGAGTGGAGGATAAAATCCACGGTGGTAACGGCCGATGAGGGCACCTCCAATACAGCCCGGGCCTCTGCGGCTTCAAAAGGTAAACAAGCGACATCGGCGCCTGTTAACATGGTTTTTATACTGCCAGCAGAGTACAGCGTGCAGGCAGCCGATGAAGCAGTAGCCGACGATGAACAATCTTCGGCTAGGCTACAGTTGTCACCAGATCAAGCCATCTTCGACAAGCCAGTTGACGCCAGCTACAGACACTTGCGGCCGCTATACATCAAGGGATTCATCAATGGGCGGCCGATGACGAAGATGCTGGTCGATGGCGGCGCGGCGGTCAACTTAATGCCAAACACAACCTTCAGGAAGCTTGGAAAGGTACCTGAAGGCCTCATCAAGACCAACATAGTATTAAAGGATTTTGGTGGCAACGCGTCCGAAGCGAAGGGGGTCCTAATCATGGAACTCACCGTGGGCAGCAAAACAATACCCACCACCTTCTTCGTCTTCGACGGAAAGGGTTCCTACAGCTTGTTATTGGGACGGGATTGGATCCACGCAAACTGTTGCGTCCCTTCAACAATGCACCAATGCCTCATGCAATGGCAAGGGGACCAAGTCGAGATCATGCAGGCCGATCGGACAGTACATGTGGCCAATGCCGATCTCACAGTATGGGAGATGGAGGGAATCGACTGCTTGTCCGGACGAGTCTGGGACGCCGATTTTCTCAAAGTAACTGACTGCAACATCGAGACGATCGAAGATCAAGACAAGCAGTTACTTTAGCAGAGAAGCGCCGTCCGCCGTTGAAGATGAACAAGCTAGTCCCTACACAGATGATGCGGTGGACGAGCTAGATGGTAAGTTGGGACACGGTTTTACGTCGGCCGATGAACTTGAAGAGATTGATATAGGGATAGGTGATAAACCTAGGCCGACGTACATAAGTGCTAACCTGCCAAAGGAATACAAGAATAATCTTGTAAATCTGTTAAAAGAATTCATGAATTGTTTTGCATGGGAATTTCATAAAATGCCAGGATTAAGCCGATCGATTGTAGAACATCGGCTACCAATCAAACCAGGCTATTGGCCGTTTAAACAAGCTCCCAGGAGATTCAAGGCCGATATGCATGAAGCTATCAAGGCAGAGATCACACGACTTTACGATGCCAACTTCATCAGACCGTGCCGATACGCAGAGTGGGTCTCCAACATAGTTCCAGTAGTGAAGAAAAATGGCAAGCTTAGGGTATGTATTAACTTCAGAGACTTGAACAAAGCAACACCGAAAGACGAGTACCCTATGCCTCTGGCCGATTTGCTGGTCGATGTCGCGTCTGGACACAAGGTTATAAGCTTCATGGATGGGAACGCAGGCTACAACCAAATTTTCATGGCCGAAGAAGATGTTCACAAAACAGCCTTCCGATGCCCAGGGGCAATCGGCCTATATGAATGGGTTGTCATGACATTCGGTTTGAAGAATGCTGGAGCTACGTATCAGAGGGCCATGAATTATATTTTTCATGATCTCATCGGCTCTTTGATTGAAGTTTACATTGATGATGTTGTCGTGAAGTCATGAGAATATGATATGCACTTGGCCGATTTACGCAAGGTACTTGAAAGAGCGAGGAAGTATGGCTTAAAAATGAACCCTAACAAGTGTGCCTTTGGCGTATCGGCCGGTCAGTTCCTGGGTTTCTTGGTCCACGAAAGAGGAATTGAGATTACACAGAAGAATATCGATGCTATAAAGAAAATCAAGCCTCCGACGAACAAGACCAAGTTACAATCTCTACTCGGCAAGATCAATTTTGTTCGACGCTTTATATCGAACCTATTTGAAGAATAGAGCCGTTCACTCCGTTATTGAAGATAAAAGAGGATGAAGAGTTCGTATGGGGTGATAGGCAGCAGAAGGCGCTGGACGATATCAAGGAGTACTTAACTTCTCCGCCAGTTCTAATCCCTCCACAGAAAGGGGTTCCGTTCAGGCTGTACCTATCAGCCGATGAGAAATCCATCGGCTCAGTCTTGGTTCAGAATATCGATGGTAAGGAAAGAGCTATTTTTTATCTCAGTAGGAGGATGCTAGACGCTGAGACAAGGTACACACCGGTGAAGAAATTATATTTGTGCTTATATTTTTCATGTACTAAATTGAGGCATTATTTACTTTCCAACGAGTGCATTGTGGTGAGTAAGGCCGATGTGATGAAGTACATGTTATCGGCCCCTGTGTTAAAAGGAAGAATTGGGAAGTGAATTTTTGCCTTAACAGAGTTTGATCTCAGATATGAATCGGCCAAAGCAGTCAAGGACAAGCCCTGGCCGATTTCATTGTTTAACACAGAGACGAGTCAGTTGCGTATGCAGATATCGTGCCATGGACCTTGTATTTCGATGGATCCGTCTGCAGACATGGATGCGGTATCGGCCTAGTTATCATATCCCCTCAGGGGGCAAGCTTTGAGTTTGCTTTTACTATCAAGCCTTATTATACTAACAATCAAGCAGAGTACGAAGCGGTGCTTAAAGGCTTGCAGTTATTACAAGAAGTCGAGGCCGATTCCGTAGAGATCATTAGTGACTCGCAACTGGTAATCAATCAACTTTTTGGGGAGTATGAATGCAAAGATGACATCCTCAAAGTCTACAATGAAGATTGCAAGGTGTTGCTTCAGGCATTCAGGATCGTAACGATGAGGCATATACCCAGGAAGCAAAACTTCGAGGCCAATGACCTGGCTCAGGGGGCATCGGGATACAGGCCGATGGCCAAGGATGCACGAGTTCAAATCGCCACCGTGGACGCCGACGATTGGAGATTTGCTATCATTGATTATTTGAAGAATCCTTCCCAATCGGCGTCACGAAAGATGAAATACAAAGTAATGCAGTATGTCCTGTTAGATGATGATTTATACCATCGGACGATTGATGGTGTCTTGCTCAAGTGCCTAGGTCCTGAGGAGGCCAAAGTCGTTATGAGCGAGGTCCATGAAGGGATTTGTAGAACACATCAATCGGCCCATAAAATGAGATGGCTGCTAAAACGCATTGGGTATTTTTAGCCAACCATGCTAGAGGATTGTTTTAAGTATTATAAAGGATGTCAGGACTGTCAGAAGTTTGGAGCAATTCAAAGAGCACCGGCATCGGCTATGCATCCCATCATAAAGCCGTGGCCGTTTCGTGGATGGGGAATAGATATGATCGGCCAAATTAACCCGCCATCGAGCAAGGGACACAAATATATCTTGGTGGCTACCGATTACTTCACAAAGTGGGTTGAGGCCATTCCCCTTAAGAAGGTTGATTCCAAAGATGCAATTCAGTTTGTCAAGGAATATATTATATATCGGTTTGGGTTACCTCAGACGATAACCACCGATCAAGGATCAATCTTCGTGTCCGATGAGTTCGTCCAGTTCGCCGATAGCATGGGCATTAAATTATTAAATTCTTCTCCTTACTACGCGCAAGCTAATGGACAGGCAGAGGCTTCCAATAATACTTTAATTAAGTTAATCAAGAGGAAAATCGACGAACAGCCGAGGCAATGGCACACAACGCTGGCTGATTCTCTTTGGGCGTATCGGATGGCTTGCCATGGTGCAATTCAAGTGCCTCCGTATCAGTTGGTTTATGGACATGAAGCAGTGCTGCCGTGGGAAACCAACATCGGCTCAAGAAGGATCGCTTTGCAAGACGACTTGACAGCCGATGAGTACCATAATCTTATGGTGGATGAGTTAGACGATTTGGCGCACGTCCGATTACGGGCCCTAGAGAAGATCAAACGTGATAAAGATAGAGTGGCTCGTCATTACAACAAAAAAGTTGTCGCCAAGTCGTTTGAAGAAGGGGATCTTGTATGGAAATTAATAATGCCGATTGGTTCCAGAGATAATAAATTCGGCAAGTGGTCACCTAATTGGGAAGGTCCTTTTCAAATTCATCGCTGTGTTCCTCGCAATGCTTATTTGCTCAAGGGGTTGGATGGCGAGATTTATGGACGAGCTCTTAATGGCAAGTACTTGAAGAAATATTATCCTAGCATCTGGATCGATTCATGATCGGCCCTCCAGCCGATTTATGATTACAGCCGATATGTTATGCATCGTCTTTAGATGGCCAATACGTACTATCGCCCTTAGTTCAAATTTTACAACATGAGCCCTCATCTTCTAAAATTTGGGGGGCATATATATATACAAGCGCGGAATTGCGCGGAATTTTTCAAGCAATTTTCTTTTCTTCTTCAGAGTAAGATCGAATTCGGCTTCCTGGCCGATGAGGTTGGTTACAGTAAAGGGATATTTGTTGCAAAAAGGACTTCAGAAGTAATATTCAGACTGGAATTTTTGGAGCAAATTCGGCTACATGGCCGATAAGGTTCATATTTACACAGTACGAGGACAAAATACGCTACATCACCCTATGAAATCTGCAATAGCGGCAATGGCTTTGCGGCGAATCTGCTCAACGTCTTCTATAGCCTGGGCATCATCGGCCGCCGACCCTGGGATCGGCTTCAGTGATTTGCTTAGGGTCGCAAGGTACTTGGCCGATGCCTTGAGCTTTGCCGTCTGGTCTTCTATGGCTTTAGGGGATGCAGCTATTCCGGCTTTGACTTCTTGGATTTCTCAACGGGTCGATTCCAGCTTCGATACCAGCTCTGCCTCGAGGCGACGGAGCTCTTCAAGTTTGTGCTTCAAGACAATCGGCTCTACCGCTAACTCGTCCAGCTTGGTTTTATCAGCGTTAACTTGGGCCTTGATGGCGGATAAAGCCGATTCCAGTTGGTCACACTCTCGTCGCTCTGCGAGTCTTTCTTTGGCTTTGTTGAGCTTGAATCGGTATTGCTCCAAGAAGATGGCCGGTGTTAGGACCTCCATCAGGTCTTCAGGCAGTTCGTCTTGAATTTCTTGTACCCTGACCCTGATGGAGGTGCAATCTTCTACCAAGTACTCCAGCGAGGACTCCAGCCGATTGGCGATATCGGTCAGCCGGTTCTTCAGATCATCAGAGATTGGTACCCTGGCTGTGCTGGGTAGCTCCTTGTCCTCGTCATCAAGAAACTGGCCGATATCAAAGGAGAACATATCGGCTAGGTTCTGCAAATATCAACATGGGTCGAGGTTAGCCTTGTTAATCAGGAATCGGCAGAAAGGGGATCAGGGTAATCGTGGTTACCTGTGTTGGAGCATCGGTGGTGCTTGCATCGGCCTCCCTTTGCTGTGTCGACATAGTAGGCAAGAGGGTTGGCCGATGTGGTGAAGGTGATGGAGCCCTAGGCTGAAAAAGCGGGGAATTGGTAAATAGGGTTATGTGATTAGAAAGATAATGCAAAAAATCAACTCTCACCGAGACAGTCGAAGAGGGTGGTGGAGAAGGAGAAGGGGTCTTCAATCGTGCCTTGGCTCATTCGCGCCATTGCAAAGTTGCTTTCTTGGTTCTTGGCAAAGGGGCCGATTGAGTTCTCTCCTTTAACACAGACGACACCGCAGCCTGAAAATGATATATGAAGTTAAAGTGTGACAGTACAAGGAGATTATGTAAACACAAAGAAGAGATTATATTGACCTTGCGAACTGCGTGTCTGGTCCTTTTTAGTTGCAGGGCATCATCTTGGTCATCGGCCGGTGGGATCTCCGCAGTTACGGCCGATGGCTTCTGGATGGTTTCGACCGACGGGTTATCTTCTTCGTGTGCATCGGCCGCTGCTGCATCGACTTCCTCCTCCATCACTTGTTCTTCGAGGAATTCTTCCAAGGAGGGGTCTAGCGCTTCGGCATCGGCCTGGTCATCGGGTTTTGCCTTTTTGCTGGCTTTCTGCGATTTGCCTTTGGCCGGCGCTTTCCTCTTGGGGTTTTCTTTAGGCATCGGACCTTGGAGAAGCGACGCCACTTTTGGGGCAGTGAGGCCGATGATGGATTCCAGGATGGTTGACCCTGATGGAGCTATGGCTTGAGCGTAGAAGATCTTCCGTCCACTGTTGCTCACAGATGGAATCGGCTCGTCTGGGACTTGAGGGCTGATGCCTTGGATAAGCTCCGTCACATAAAACCTGGCCGATTGATGAAAAATGTGAGCGGCCCATTCTTGTCACCATGTTTGGAAGTTGATATGGATGAAGGCACTCAGATGCAATCAGTCGCAATCGCCGAGATTCGGGAGTTCAATTTCCAGCGCTTTGCTCATGATCAGTGCCGATGGAATAGTGCGTCTGCTCTCTAGGAGCTTATGAAGGTGCAGACTGATGGGGAGTTGCCCGAGCCTGCATTGCCTAGCAGCTATCATTGGGTTGTAGAACTCATAGGATAGGCTGGTGCTTCTTCCATGAAAGATGCCCACTGGGAGCAGGCACGGAGTGAGGCCGATCATGAATAATTCCCGTGACTCCATGTCATCATTGATCAAGCTCAGCTGGAGGTCGTCAGGGAGTTCAAAATCTCGGTCCGATGTATAAACAAACATGTCCATCCTGGCTGATGGAGGGCCGGTGAAGAAGCGAATGAACCATGTGGACATGTCTTCGGCCGATTAGTCTGCTCCTGGATAAATGGAGGCTGCTTCCCCATAGGACATGCATCTTCTGCTCCTGGGGTCTTCGTGATCGGCGTATTTTGATGGAAAGCGAGAGTCCGATAGAGGTGGCCGATCGACCATGGTATTGGTGTAAATGGTTAGCCAGAGTTGAATGAACCACCATGGTCCTCCATGAGCCACAGTCTGTTTTAGCATCAAGTCTTGTGTGGAAACATGGAGTAGCCGATATACAGCTCCTAAAAGGTATCGGCCCAAGGGGATTTGTCTCTTGTCGACCAAAGCCTGAGCCAAGTGTTGACAGTTTGTAGTGGGGCCACAGGTCGATCCGCAAAAGACAAATCTCTCCAACCACAATGTCAGGAAAGCTACGTGTTCTCGCTCTGAGAGCGATCCCTGTTCCATGTGTTCAGAGATATATCCGGACCAGCCTCCGATTTTCTTGGTCTTCAACTTGTGGCTGCTGTTTACCAGGAGGCTGAAGGGGTTGATCTCGGAGCTGATATCCAATCCTGTTAGTATCTTGATATCTACAAGGGTGGGGGTCATTGGACCTTGCTTGAATATGAAGGCGTTCAGGGTACTGGACCAGAAGTAGCTAGCAGCTGATATAAGTGGCTCATTCTTCTTGGTATCGGCCAGGGACAGAGTTATGCATTGGCCGATCCCAATCTCGTCCCAGTGGACTTGCTTGGTGGCAGCAATCCTTTTATGCCAGGTTCTGTATCCGTTCAGCTTCGACGGCCACGACCTGAAGGTATGTTTCCATGCAGAAACAGTGGGCTTGGCTTGCCTGAAGGGGATTCTGTCAGTCTCGGCGTTGATTAGCAAAGTTGGGTCACAGTCGCCCATGGGGCCTAGCAGGAAGCGGTGAGATTTGTCGTCGGTGGGGATTAAGATTTAGTTTTTGAAGACCTAAATCATGAGAATGGCGATGAAGATATAAGACCCGGGGGGCAGAAAGTAAAAACCTAACTTGGAGAAATCGGCGGAAAAGGTAATAGTGCGGACTTTGAAGGAATTGACTTACCGCAGGGATCTCGGAGGCATAGAACGGGGCGGAGGCCATCGTTGTTGTTGGAGGGGTCGCTGTGAAGGGGGTCGATGTTGACGAGACGCCGAGGGGTCGCCGGAGTTGAAGAACACGAAGAGTTTGTTGAATCGGTGGCGAGAGTATTCGAATCTGGATTTGCGCGGTTTTCATATTAGACCTAGCAAAGAAGTCGATGGGTTCCTCGGAGCTAATTCCGCCACATTATATAATGAAGCGGAATTGGGGGGCATGTGTTAACGACGGATTTTGGTAATCGACTTGGAGAGAAAATAGGAAACCGAAGCAGAGAAGAAGGATTGAGTTGGAGTCGGACCAGGCTTCGTATCGGACCCGGTAACCGTATCGGACTGGGGAGGTGTTACTATGGAGAGCGTATCGGCCGATATGGATTTGGTTTGGTCATGGGCCGATACGGGTTGTGAGTTGACAGCGTCAACGTGGGCTTGGTCTGGGCTCGGAATAAGCTTCAAGGAAGTTGCCAAATAGAGATAAAGCTCGGTTTTAGGCAATTGTATCTTGTAAATTAAGTAGTTTAGATCTAATCTGTGGCTTAAGTCTGCCGCAAGGACTTGTTTGTTAGTTGTAGATAAGATCGTGCCCTACAAGGGTTCTGTTGTAACCTCGGGTATAAATATCCTGATAGTTTGTACATGTAATCTCTCTCTCAATCAATCACACAATCAAATCAATCTACTTTCGGCGCATCGCCAACCCTCGCAAGAGGTTGACTCTTGACGAGTTCTTGCTTCCCTAGAGCAAGGTAAGAACTCGTATCCGACGATTCACATCGTCGGGGCTAGCGTGTCGCTTTAGGCACGTTAAGCCCTGATGATGTGATCGTCGTTTATCGTGTTTTAGCTAACCTAGATGTGGTTTGCTAATTCCATCTCGCCAGCGGTTAATTCGTTTTAGGGTTTGTTGCCGACGATGATTGAATTGGTTTACTTGTTTAGGTTATCTAAGGCATTTACCATCCCCAAAAGCAATCGACGGCTTGATTTTCTTTGTGCTAAGTCTCGATTCACACTTTGAGTTGCTATCGACCTTAGTCCTGTTTCGAGATCTAACACGAAGCCTGCTTTCGGTTGTAATTAAGGATAGCGCCGGGGTTTCAGCCGGTCTTACCTAATGCATGTGATTATTTATGTTTTTGCATGTGTTTGCCACTTATACATGTGGATCGACGAATATAAACATATCGATTGCAGGGTGTCTTTAAGATGTCTTTGTGACTGGTGTATTTATATTGGACGATTGGCTTGTATAAGTTTGCACTAGGGTAATAGCTAGTGTGTTTATCTTCATGAAATCTTCATCAGCTGCTTCTAGTAATTTGTCTTAGACATGATAAAATAGGCCGATGAGATTAGATCTGTTTTAATTTACTTATTATCTTAAGTAAGCCGATACAGCTTTGCCCTATCAGCTGGGCTATTACAATGTGACATCGGCCTATCGGCCGATCGACCATTGTTTTCTGATGTGGTTTACTTGTTTCTTGTTGATTGCAGATCAAATCAACTGGCACGCTCTGCGCACGACTAGGCAAGCCAATTTGGACCTGCACTGGAGTTAAGCAGATCTCCCAGGCCGCCGTGGTAACGCGGAACCCGTTTTGTTGCTGGACGGGTCCAAATTCTGCGCCAACAGGCGGTCAGACCGACAGCACTGCGACGGTCAGACTGACAAGGCAACAGCGGTTGGACCGGTGGCGACGACAGACGACAGTAGTAGATTCGAGCGATCAGACCAGAGCATCAATGCCGGTCAGATCAGAGGTCATCACACGATCAAACCGGCAGATCAACTCCGATCAAATCAATCTCCATCGGCAACGAGGGTAATTTTTATTTCGCAAAAGTTTTGGATTTTTGGGTACTCCAACCATTCACTCTTCTTTATCTGGTTGGCTTAGTTCTTGTTGTTCGATCTTACAAAATACCGTTCTTAAAATTTAGAAAATTAGAAGGAAGAAAAGGCAAACATTTGAAGATTACACTAATCCAATCCTAGGCTTGAGATAATTTTAACTCCGCCCGTAGATACAGACAGACATATGCGTCAGCTCTACACAAGTGTAGTTATCATTGGTGACGAAAATATATTTAAATGGCAGTCATGAAGAAGGCATATCTGAATGGCAATCATTGTAGTAGTGTCAAACATGAAGAAGATATATCCAAGTGGCAATCAATTCAACTTATATACCAAAGCTTTATGCGAATTTAGTTTTGCAAATACCACAAAAATATCCTGCACGATGCTCATAACACCAGTTCTTTGGTTTTTTTGGTCGAACTCAACTATTTTAGTTACATTACTGTCCCAAGTTTCTCACCTATATTACTTGTCTTGTAGTTCCTCCGCCTACTGACAGATTGAAAACATCATGTCTTCTTTTTTTTTTACCAAAATACTGTAGGGGAGGCCCCACAATTAAAGAAATTTTATTAATTATAAAAGAAAGAATATTTACAGATGATTACAGCAAATTAATCACGCCTGGACTGTCTCTTTCTACAGAAGATAACCCAAAAAGCAAAAGGAGATCACTCTTATAAAGACATCTCCAGGATTGAAAATAACTAGTGCCCTCAAAATTTTCTTTGTTTCCAAATATATCAAGATGCATATAGCACCTTCTCTACAAAGTGTATATAACTGAAATTATTTCTTGCCAGCTGCACCATACCTCCAAAATCAATAGCAATGTCCCAAACAATGTTTGTCATGTTGGTGGTGAATGCTTACAAGAATTCAGTGAAGCCAGACATTTATCATTAGTCTGTCTTTTAAAGTGTATGTTAATTGGGTGTACTTGTGGTGTGTGCGTGCATGATAGAATGTGAATTATCTGAGGGCGCGTGTCTTCTATGTATTGGAAAAGGGAATACTTAAAATGTTCGGCAGTATAAAACTAAAACTCGATCTTTTAGGTCAGTTGACCAACTTTCACATTTATGTGATGCTAAAATTTTGAATAGATAAGGCTCAGTTTTTTATGCCCTAATTCCAAAACGTCCCATATTGCAACGAAATACAGTTGAAATTTCCTATGTTTTTACTCAAAATTATAATTAAAACTAACAAATAACAATGCCAGGTTTTGGGTTAGGCCAGGTCAATCTCATACTTAACCTTCCATTTACAACGATTGAATTGAACCAGGTGTCTAAGCCTTTGGCTATGTTTGAAATAGATTAGATTCTGAAAAGTAGTTGGTTGGTAGCCAACTTTTAAAAATCAGAAAAAGTTAAAAAACCCAAGTTTTGACTTTTAGTTTATTTTCTAGATTTTGTAATTATAGATTTTCAGAATCTGAATAAAAAGCTTAACAGTTTAGGATAGCCTTTTATTCTAAAAAAGTTGTAGCTGTCGGAAACTCTCAAAAACATACCTTTTAAGCATCAGGACAATCTCTGGCATCTGAAGATAGTATTAAGTGGGCCCAAGTGACCCCACTGGATAAGACGTTTCATTAGAAAAAAGAATACGACTTATAATATGAAACGGATCGGAGAGGATACAGTAGCTAACAAATTCACTCGCGCTGTCACACAATCAGTGCTTATCTCCGGGGACCATCCAATGAACTCAGATGATCAGATGACAGATGCTCGACCTCGAGATGTTGGAGGGAGCTTACAGGTTACAGCTACATATGTACAGGGCAAAGGAAAGCATGGAACTAACCAGCAGGTGGAGCACGGCGGCGGCCACGATGGCCCGGTACCGCCCAAGCCGCGAGTCGGCGGCGAGCGCGCCGACGAGCGTCAGCACCAGCACCGTCCCGGCCCACGCGTTCGCGCCGGCGGCGGCGGCCGCCGTGGACATGCCCATCGGGCCGGCCAGGTACATGACCAGGTTGCCCTGCACGCCGTTGAACCCGACGCGCTCCAGGAACCCCACCGCTGCATGCATGCAGCAACAAGCCATCTTGTAAAACCGTTTCGCGATCGATCACGGCGAGAGGTCAGCAAGATCAATTTACCGATGAGGAAGCGCGCGGCGCGCCAGCCGCCGCGGCGGCCGTCGGGCTTGGAGCCGGCGCCGCACGGCTCGTCGAAATGAGCAAGGAGGCCGGACTCCATGGCTGGCAGACTGGCACAGTGACAGTCGCACTCCCCTCTGAGGCTGAGGCTTGATGTAGACAAATGCTTGGATTTAGATACTTATATTATATACTCCTACCTTTTTGAAAAAAAGCGATGCTCACCTGTACTAGCTTACGTGTGGAAATAGCAAGATATTTTCGTGATTTCGTGTCCCATTGGCTAATCAATGGCTTTTAGCTAGACGTCGGGATCAGAAATTCAGGATAATATAGAGTAGAGAGTGATGGCAGGAAGAGATATAGGACCTCAGATATTTTATGGAAATTGGATAATCTCATGTCTAATTAGTATTACAGACGGGACTAGCTATTTCAATTAAAAAATTTGACATATGTAAATATCGTATAATCATGATGTAATTACATTATAATATAAATGTAACTATAATGTAACTTATATATAACTTTCATAAATCTCTATGTGTGCGTGTCTTGTGATTTTTTTTCTCATCTCTCTTGCATGAATTTTAAAGCAAATCGAACAATTTAAAATTATGTGAAAGTTACATCGTAGTTACATGCAAGTTACAATATAATTATACTGCGATTGTACTATATTTATATCTGTCAAATTTTTGGAAGAAAATTTGTCGATAAATATATAGCAAAATCGAATAGGAAGGGACATCACCATGCGCTTGTAATTTGGCCCAAAAATTCTAGCCCAATTTAACTATCGCTAGCCCACGTGAGACTATCCTGATTTAGCACTACATAAGTTTGTCGGGCCTTGAACCCAACGAGCTTGGCCCAAAGAAAAATTTCTACATAGAACTTTTTATATAGAAAGTATTTATAAATTATATATATATATAATTATATATATATATATAATTATATATATATATACGGGAACATATCCTGTGCACACAAGGCTTCTCGCGTATACACCATACACATCAACTAACAAATTTCACCAAAAACCTAAAAAAAATGAACAAGTACTTTTAATAATATTACATTTATGTATAAAGTTTTAGCCTCAAATTTATTATATTTTAGCACAAAAAAAGATAAAATTTCTTATAGTTTTGAGAGTATAAATCTGTCAGAATTTTGTCTTTTTTATTGCTCCCTATGTATGATGAATTTGAAGATGAGATTTTACACATAGTTGTAATAGTACTAATAGTACATGTATAATTTTTTTAAATTTTTTAGTGAAATTTATTAGTTGGTGTATACGGTGTGTATATAAAAAAGCTTGTGTGCATAGGATACGTTTCATATATATATATATATGTGCGCGCGCGCACATATAAGTTTTATGTATATAAGCTTTATATATATAAACTTTGTAGTACATACGTATAAACTTCCCCTTACTAGTATAATTGTTGAAAATGCATTTCAAATATTATGTTATATGTTTGATGTTGGTAAATAAACAACAAATCACTAGAATTAAAGAAATAAAAGTACAAAAAAGTGGAAGCACAAAGCCCATTTTGGCCCAATAGTCCGGCTAGGCTGAAGGCCCGTGTGGCATCGCTTCCATGGAGTACGTGCGTAACATGAAAACTGAAAAAAGGAAAGGAAAAGGATAGATACGCGCACGTTGCATCAAACTTTTCATCTAAAACATCGTAAGGCATCGTTCGTTTGCTCAATTTGGACATTTTTCAGCCCGTAGTCAAGAAAAAAATTTATTAGCACATAATTAATTAAATATTAACTATTATAAATTTAAGAAATAGATTTATTTGATTTTTTAAAGAAACTTTTATATAAAATGTTTTTAAAAAATGTACAGTTTGAAAACGTGCTAATCAAAAATAATAAAGATATTTGTTTGAAGTTGAAGAAAAGAGTAGAGTAAGGAGGCTAAGGCTGTGTCTTCCTCCTTTCTCAATCCATTTTTTTGTTTTTCACACACATATTTTTCAAACTACTAAACGGTGTGTTTTTTATAAAAGTTTTTTATAAGAAAGTTTTTTTAAAAAATTATATTAATCTATTTTTTAAAAAAAATATTTAATTAATTATATGCTAATAAGTCATTCCGTACATGCGTGAATGATTAGTTCTCAAACTACACTTGCCGAACACAGCCTAAACATATGTCACTGCCATAATCGGTACTCATTGCTTCATCATCAGGGTAACCAGCTTCGTACTAAAAATTAGTAAAAATTGGGCCACCACAATCACAATCTATCAACAAAATCACAATCTATGATGTTGATGTACTTCCTTACTTGTACGGTTTTTTAAATTAAACTTTGATGGTCAATTTTTCAAAAAAATGGGACACGCTTGAAATGCACCATGCATTATGGTTGTGGCTTACTAAGCTAAAAACAGACTAAAACAATTAAAAAAAACTATATTCTTCTACTTTTTGTCTAGATATATATACTTTTCTACTCTTAGCATTCCAAAAAGCAAATCGAAAAACAGAGACAAAAAAAACTAGATTATTCTTAAATTCAAAATTACTGCCACAGCTGAAATAGGTCGGCCCCATGATTAAATGGAAGTGCTTTCGAATATGATCCAACAATACCATTGTCATAAGATCTCTCTATTATTACTCTATTTACTTTTTAAAAAATCAAAACAATTTAAATCATAAAAATATGTGCTTCCAGTGAAAATCGGTAGATGAGACTCTACCTTGGACTATTCATTGTAGAGTGCCATGTACATCAACTGATCCTAAGTCGCAATTAACACTACTACAGAATATGAGATAGGTACCGGTTTGCAAGGGTTCATAGGTGCCGGATGAAAATCCAGCACCAATTGGTCGGCACCAATGAAAGATACCGGCACCTATGAACCCTACAGAACCGGCACCTATACATTCGCACGAGCCAAAAAAAAAGAGTCGGCTCAAATCGAGCCGAACTCACCAATGGTGCCGGCTCAAATCAAGCCAAACCATCCCAGAATCATCCAAGAACCAAAACAATGAACAAGAACAATGAATCATGCATATCACAGAAACATCACAGAACACATAGATCATATCCAAGAACATCTAACAACAAAATAACAACACGAACAAATCACATAACAAAATCACTAGTTGTTGTCCGCCCGCCCGCCACTCGCCATCGAGCCTTCTCACTAACCCCACCACCCAGACCACCCCTCCCCCATCCAATAGATCTGGCCGCCTCCAAGCTCGTGGCGACCAGATCTGGCCGGCCCGAGCTCCTCGCGATCGGATCTTAGCACCGCCGGTGAGAGGCCAACGGAGAGAGAGAGGAAGAGGGAAGTAGGCAAGGGGTGGAGAGGCTGAGAGGAGGGGACACCGTGGAAGGAGAGCCGCGGTGGGATGCCGGTGGAGAGGGAGACGAGGCAAGGGGCGGAGAGGAGAACCGCCACCGTGGCCGCGCGCCGGATCTGGCCCGGGCGCCAACGCCACTGCCACCTCCGCCGGGCAGCCGCCGACCGCGGGAGCCCGTTGCCTCCCCTCCTGTCGGATCTGGCGGAGGGGAGGGCCCGGGCGTTGCTGCCGCTGTCACCTCTGCGAGAGAGAGGGGAGGGCGAGCGCCGCAAGAGAGAGAGAGCGGAGGGCGAGAGGCGAGAGAGAGAGAGAGGGAGAGATGCGGCCGCGAGAAATGGATAAGGACGCGGCCGAGAGTAGAAAAGGAGCTCGGCTCGCCCCAGTTCGGCTTGGTTTGATATAGGTGTCGTTTTTAAAAGAACCGGCACCTATAATATATTATAGGTACCGGTTTTTTAATTAACCGGTACCTATAATATATTATAGGTGCCGGTTTTTTTAAAAAACCGGCACCTATAGTATTGGTACCGGTTTTTCCTAATGAACCGACACCTATAGTATTTTTAAGATGCCGGTTTTTCCTAATGAACCGGTACCAATACTATAGGTGCCGGTTCTTTAATTTTTTTTCATCGCGCGGAGATGAAAAAAGGCACATAGGTGCCGGTTTAAAATAAACCGGCACGTATAAAGCCGGTGCTTATGAGGGTTTTTGTAGTAGTGTAATAAGAGATTATATATGAAATATGATTTGAATCATATAAGATTTTTTTCTATATGAACCTTTGGAACATAGATTTTTACATTATTGAATCCTATGATGAAATACACCTCAATCCATGGGAGTTTTGGGAGAACTTCAACATGAAGTCTAAGCTCATCGGAAATTTCATTTGTATCTTCATCTCTCCTTAGATTCCTTTTTTTTTCCAATCTATATAAGACAGACAGTCATGTGTTTTCTAATTCTCTGTTTTAGCATTTACATTGATGTCATTTTATCAGTTTTGTGATTTTCTCATCCCTGAGTTCCAGGAGGCTTTAGTTCCAAAATCACACATCGCCCCTTGAAATACAAAAACTACAAATGACTCAAAACATGAAAATGCTCTTAAGCCAACCATGATCAATCGATCATACAAGAGACAGCAAAAACAAGATCGAGTTCATAGATATGTAGACAAATTTAAACTTGTATTTTTCATGATAGATGTCACTACAATCAAGATAATCATTGCTTGCATTTTTTTTTGCATTGCTGTTCTGATCACATATAAGAAACGAGGCATGAGCCATTGAGATCAAAAAAAACCATCTCATATCAAGTATGAACTAATAATGCTGGAGCTCTACTCTTAGTGTAGACATAATCCTTGGCAAAATACAAGAACACCAGAACATCTAAAGCACTAATTCCGGCCAAAAGCCAGTAGAAGTAGTCGAGGTGAGCACGGTTGAGATTGTCGCAGAAACAGCTCTCTCCCCTACTCCTCGTCGCCCAGGCGATCACTGACACGAGCATGCCACTCGCGTAGCTCCCCACACCCACGATGCTCAAGCACGCCGCCAGCCCGACGCTGCGGAGCTCGTCGGGCACCTGGTCGTAGAAGAACTCCTCGAGGCCGACGATGGTGAACGTGGTGGCGACGCCGAGCAGGACGAACTGTGGCACGAGCCACCACATGCTCATGGGCACCGCGACGTTCGGTTCGTCCAGAATGCCGGCGTCCCTGGCGGCGCGGAGCCGCGCGGCCTCGACTAGCGCCGCGACGGCCATGGCGAGGCATGCCGTGGCCAAGCCGGCGCCGACGCGCTGCAGCGTCGTGATCCCGGAGGGGTGCTTGGTTACGCGCCTCGCGAGGGGCACCAGGGCGCGGTCGTAGACCGGGATGGCGACGATGACGGCGAGGCTGACGAAGCTCTGCAGCGCCGCCGGCGGCACGAGTACGACGACGCCTGCGCCGCCCGTGCCGATGACGATGCGCCGGTCCATGGTGCTACCCTGCTTTGTGAAAAGGGTGGCCATCTGAGCGTACACCACCGCGTACACCACGCTGGTCATCCATATGGGAAGCAGCCTAGCGATAATCCCCTTGTCAGCACCATGGCCTCTCGGCGGCGTGGGTAAGCTGCGCCGGTAGAACATGTTAATGGCGATGGCATTTGCAGCAGGTAAGTCCACCAAACGGGAAAGGAAAATCGTTCGAGAGCGAGCTCACCTTGCCGTGTCGTCCATGGCGTCGCCAAGACGAAACACCCTGGCTGTCCATCCCTTCGCCGTCTCGGCGGACGTTCTGGAGCATCGCGGTTGCTCCGGGCGGTAGGTTCCCATGCCGAGCAAGAAGACGAACAATGACACGAGCATCATGGCCTAGCACGCGCCGAACCCGATGCCCCAGCTGACGTTGTCCTGCACGTAGCTGATCCCGGTGGCCGAGACAACGTAGCCACACGACACGGAGAAGTTGAACCAGTTGAAGAAGGAGCTCCTCGACGCGAGTCCCCCTGGGCTGCTCTCGGAGAACTGGTCGGCGCCGATGGCTTGCGCGCACGGCCTGTGGAATCCCTGCCCTAGTGCCACCTAGCGCGACGTAGAAGAACGCCACGCGGCCGGCCGGTGTCGCCGGCGACGAGCACACGGCGGCTGTATCTTGGCACGCCGTTGGCTGAACGTGCACTAGCGGTGGTGGTACCATGGATGAGACCGTCAGCATGCCAAGGCTCTGTCCAAGTCCAGATCATTTTTTTCACCACGGTGACTGAAATGTGTTAGAGCTCAAAATTCAGAAGAGGCCAGGAGAATCACCGACCAGGAGATAGAGAACGCCGGAGGCCACGACGGCGCGGTGCCGTCCGATCCACGAGTCGGCGGCGAGCGCGCCGAGCAGCGGCAGCATAAGCGCGGTCCCTCCCCACGCGTTCACGCCGGCGGCCGCCGCCGCCGTGGACATGCCCATAGGCCCGGTGAGATACATGATCAGGTTGCCCTGCACGCCGTTGAACCCGACGCGCTCGGCGAACACAGCCGCTGCATTCAAGAGGAAGAAAACCGCAATATTTGCAGAAAGTGAGAAAGAGATCGAACCGAGCCTCAATAGTTGAGCCAGATAGGGTTACCGATGAGGAAGAACGCGGCCGGCCACCCGCCGCGGCCACCGGATTTGGAGCCGGTGGACGGCTCAGCCTCAGGCAGGAGGGCGCATTGTTCGCTAGATTCCATATCACTCGTTCTGAGTTCTGAGTCGTCGTTCACGCGAGAACTGCAAAGTGTTTGGTTTGGCCTTGTGCCCTAGTGGCGCATATAAAAAGGAGGCTTTGAAATTTGGTTTGGTCACACCAGAAGTTTGCTAGTTCATTCGTCATTGTTTGTAATTTTAAGAGTAAAGTACACGTACGGACAGTCTTTTATCTGAACTTTTAAAATATATCTTGGTCCATAAATTTATTTTGGGTGTAATATAGGTCGTAATAACAACCAACCTGCTCCATGCACTAATGTGGCATGTCATGGTGTCACCTGCATACAAGGTTTAATCTTTCGTTTTTGCCATTTGTATCGGGGGGCACCGATATGGCCAAAATTTCGGTTATTTCGGTTCGAATTTATTTGATTTTTTGAATAAAATTTGGTCAAATTTGAACAAATATTATCTAATTCATAAAAAATTGAAAAAATTCAAAAATTTTGGCCGAAATAATATTGTATCAGGAGGGGAGATCTGATAGAACCCAGCTTACATATCAGGAGACCCACATGTTAGTCATAGGAAAATAAAATTTAAAAATGTCTTTTCGTTTTGGACCTATATGACATCAAAGATAAGTTTAGAGACCCAAAAAACATTTCGAGAATTTATAGATCTAGATGACATGCCTACATAAGTTTCGATCGTTCGTGCACTTCACTCTAATTTTAAATACCTCTAAATAAAATATTGTTCAACAACAAAAAAAAAAAAATGCTCGGTCCATCTGATGTAATTTCATATTAGCGGGCTACATCATTTTTTTTCACACGATAACGCCAGGCCTTAGATCTCAATCTGGCCCACCATGCTCAGCTCATCCTTTTACTCTGTTGATATTGATATGCGGGAAAACGATATTAAGGGGTCTGCTGATGAGCGGCTGACCACGCGTGTGCGCAGAAGCGCGATTGCCACCCACCAAAGTCCTCTATATAGGCATGTATACATTTTTTATACGTACATATAAAGTTTATATGTATATGTATCATATAAAGTATATACATATAAAACATTATATATACATCTTTATTTTTTTTTAATATGTATGAATTTTAAATATTTTCCCCTTCACGCCCTGTGAGGTACATGATCAGGTTCCCCTGCACTCCCGTTGGACCCGTTGGACCCGGTGCGCTCCAAGAACTAGCGAGATTGGCTTACCGATGAGGAAGAGCGCGGCCGGCCACCCGCCGCGGCCACCGGAGTTGGAGCCGGTAGACGACGGCTAAGCCTCAGGTAGAACGGCGCATGGCGCACAGCTGGATTCCATCCCTTCCTCCATCTGTTCTCTGCTCTCACCCCCGTCCTTGACGCGAACCGCGAAGTGTTTGGTTTGGTATGGTGGCATATTTAAAACGTAACGAAGCTTGTGCCAGACTACGAAATTTGGTTTAGTCACATGAATGAACATGAATGAATAGTTTAAGACTGCTAGTTCTTTCGTCTTTGTAATTTTTAAGTGTCTCTGGAAGAAAAAATCTTCAGCCCATCCAATGATTTTTTTTCTCATCTGGGTGACAGGCCTAGAATTCAATCCGGCCCACCATGCTCATCGTCTCACCAACTTGCTCTGTCCAGACTGATCACTTGATCAGAGTACAATAACACCACAACAATCTGAGAATTTTGTGTACACTCGCAAGCAACATTGCAGCACAAATCGGAGGTTACACGCAGATGCCATCGTCATCAACTCCCCTGTAATCACCATTGCCGTCAGCATCGCTGCCTTTCTTCTTGTAGGTGTACACCCGCGAGAAGAGGAAGAAGGCGACGAGCTCCACGGCGCAGAGGCCGGCGAGGAGCCAGTAGAAGTAGTCGAGGTGGGCGCGGTTGAGGTTGTTGGCGAACCAGCTGCAACCGGCGCGCCTCGCCGTCGCCCCGTCGATCACCGAGATGAGGAGGCTGCTGAGGAGGTGGCCGACGCCGAAGATGCTGAGGAACAGCGCGAGGCCGAGGCTGCGCACGGCGTCGGGGACCTGGTCGTAGAAGAACTCCTGCAGGCCGATCATGGCGAACACGTCGGCGACGCCGATGAGCACGTACTGCGGCACCATCCACCAGAGGCTCATCGGGAGCCGTGCCTTGGGGGTGTCCGCCATGCCGGCATCGGCGGCGACGCGGAGGCGCTTCGTCTCCACGAGCGCGGAGAGGATGACGGCGACGAGGGAGAGGGCGAGTCCGGCGCCCACCCTCTGCAGCATGGTGATCCCCGACGGCCTCCCCGTGTAGCGGCGGGCGAACGGCACGAAGAGGCGGTCGTAGACCGGGATGAAGATGACGATGCTGACGCTGATGAACGTCTGCAGCGCCGCCGGTGGCACCTTGAAGCTCCGGCCGATCCGCCGGTCCAGCGTCGCGGCCTGCTTCGTGAAGAACGTCGACGTCTGGGAGAAGATGATGGCGTAGATTATGCACGACGCCCATATCGGCAGCAGCCGGAACACGCTCTTCACCTCCTCCACGAGGTCGCCGGCGTCGCCATCGCCATCTCCTTTGCCGCCGCTCGCCGGACTGCATCCACCATCACATCAAAAGATGCACAAACACAAAAGAAAAAAAATACTAAATCTATCAAAATCTTAATCTTTACTACTACATACTTGGTGCGACGGTTTGATCTCCAGCTCTTGATCAATGTCAAGAACGCCTTGCCGACGCGGGCGACGGGGCTGGCCGCCCTGGTGGTGTAGAATCTGTACGAGCGGGTGCCGAGGAGGAACACGGCAAGGGAGACGACGATGACGATGCAGGGGATGCCGAAGCCGAGGCCCCAGCCGACGTTGTCCTGCACGTAGCTGGAGACCATGGTGGTGACGGCGGTGCCGGCGCACATGCCGAAGTACCACCAGTTGAAGAAGGAGCTCCGGGCGACGCACTCCTCGCCGTCCTTCTCGTCGAACTGGTCCGCCGCGAACGCCTGCGCGCACGGCTTGTGCGCGCCCTCGCCCAGCGCCACCATGTACAGCGCCGCGTAGAAGACGGCGACGTGGCCGGCGCGGGACACCGGGAACGCCGACGACATCGACAGCGTGCCCATGCTCTGCATCCATCGAAACAATCGGAGTCCAAGAACAATTCTCAGTGTACGCCATGGTTGGGAAGAAGAACTGAAGAAGATTGCACCGACCAGGACGAAGATGACGGAGGCGAGGACGATGGTGCGGTAGCGGCCCAGCCAGGCGTCGGCGACGCAGGCGAGCGGCAGTGGCAGCATCTGGGAGACACCCTTCCACGCGTCGATGGACGCGGCGGCGCGCGCCATCGGCTGCCCCAGCGGCCCGGTCAGGTACGTGATCAGGTTCGCCGCCACGCCCTTGTACGCGAACCTCTCCGCGATCTCCATGGCTGCACCAACACAACACAACACAAGATCATCGAGAACATGTCACCAATCCATCCATCCAATCGCTCAGATGATCAAACAAGGAAGATTCAAGCATACCCATGACGAAAACCGACGACTTCCAGCCGCCGGTGGCGGCGCGGGAGGCCGGCCGGCCACGGTAATCGACGGCTCCGGCGACGATGTCCGCCATGTCGGAGTCCAAGCGGGGAGACAGCAGCTTGCTCCGGTGATCGGCCATGGTACAGCTTGTTAGGGCTTTATACGAAACCGAAATCGCCACGCGCGGCTTAGGCAGATGTAATCCCCCTTTCTTAACTCTGAAATTACTGCTAATCACCTTTCCCTAAACCCCCTCTACTTTTCCCAAATTTACCCACTCGTGCAATCCTAGTTGAAAATTATCGCATAAAACCCCCTCGAATTAGGCATCTCTTGCTAATCAACCCCTATCTTACGCTAATGCATCAGGGCACGTGTCTCGCATGGGAAGAAAATTGGGTGGACTCTGGGCTCACTGCGTCCAGGATGCGCCCCCTCCTCGAATGCATGACGCGTGGACGAGGCTCGCATCAGACGGTCGCGGATTCGATGTCGTCGGCTCCGTGTTTCCCATCGGCTTCGTCTCGGTAGACAGGCTCGGCTCCGCATCGAGCGTTCCCCATCCCCACTCTTCCCCGCACCCCCGCTGTAGCCTCCTCGTCGGCCGACAGAGAGGGCGCGACGCCCAAGTGGCGGCGGAGCATCGGAGGGTCCGCCGAATGGAGGGCCGACCTGTTGTGCCGATCTCAACGCCCGCCGCCGCCTCCGCAAGTAGGCCCACGGACGCCGCACGTGCGCCGACGACGCCGCAGGCATCGGCCTGCCGCCGCCGATCTCCACGCCCGGCGCCGCCTCCGCAAGTAAAGGCCCACGGACGCCGCGCGTGCGCCGACGACGCCACGGGCATCAGCGTCCTCCTCGCCGTGCTGGAGCTGGTGAGCTAGCTAGCTGTCTCCTTTCTATATAACTTCTTCAGATTTCTGCTCTCTGTTTTCCTGGTTGCATTGGGCATTGCCTGATTCTGAATTGCTTGTTCGCATACGTGGAGGAAGATGATGGTGCCCTGTATACACTACATTTGGTATTTGTTGTTCCATGTATGTGAGAATTACTACCTGTATATTGTTGCAGCTTGTGTAAAAATGGGGACTGAGCTATGCCCTTTTTGGATGTTGAAAAACTTCTGAACCGTCAGCTATGTTTTCCTCTTCTCCTGGATGAACTGTGAAGTTTCAGTGCATGTGAACCAGGCATTGTTATTTAAGTTTCTGAATTTTAGTTTGTGTGAGTTTTGTATCATGCTGATGTATCCAAAGCAATCCCTGTGAAATTGGGAAAACTGCTAACATGTCATTTAATTGTTGTTATTTCAGGCTTTACATCTCAATTTTCAGTGAACTAATTAATTTTGGTTCTTGTATTTGGGACAAGAAGGCAATATCAATGATCCATGGCGATGCTAGCTACCATCACATTCATGCTCCAAGATCGACTGATGGTGGAAGCAATAGTGGCCATCTCCAAGATGCACTCAAGGCGGGGGTGCGGGGAAAAGTGGGAATGGGGAACGCTCGATGCGGAGCCGAGCCTGTCTGCCGAGACGAAGCTGATGGAAAACACGGAGCCGACGACATCGAATCCGCGACCGTCTGATGCGAGCCTCGTCCACGCGTCATGCATCCGAGGAGGGGGCGCATCCTGGACGCAGTGAGCCCAGAGTCCACCCAATTTTCTTCCCTCGCACGCATGGGCCGCGTCGCGGCGTGTATGGACAAGAGTCGCCACGTGCGGAGCACGGTTCCCTATCGTGCATTTAGGACGGCTTCTGGTGATGCGGGCCGGTGGATCATGGATGGACGGCTGAGATTTCAGGGCTTCGAAGAGGATAGGTTCTTCCCGCGAATCAATACCGACGGCGACTAGGCGATTACTAATGTAGACTATAGAGATGAGATGAGATGAGCCGTTACTGCTGCTTTGATCGGAGAACTTTTGGAAAAGCAACGGACAGGAAACTGTTGTCAACCAGACCACGAAATAAGCTGTCCTGGGGATATTTTTCCGCGGCACGCATCGTAAATTTGCGATATTAAAATATATCATTATTATTCACTTATTTCTAACCATGTCATTCTAATACAACTAAAATTTAATCTATGTCATTAGACCACTGCGGCAGCAGAGGTGTAGGTGATGGCCCGATGACGACGTTAGCGGGATCAAGCTGGGCGAGGGTGTGGTTGCTCGGAGCTGACGCAGGAACCCGTCGACGAGCTCTCCATCAGATCCGGCGCCATCTCATCCGCGACGCCCACAAATATAAGCTGGGTGACACCATCGGCAAGGGCTCCCCGCCCTGACGATCCAGCTTCCCCAGCCTTCACCTCTCCCACTGACGAGGTCGTTGCTGCCCGCCACCTCTGAGCATCCGTGAGGAAAAAGAGGGAAGGGAACTGACGGTGAGGAAGGGAGAAGAGGGAGGATGAGGGAGAAGATAAGACTGATAGGTGGGTCCCATATATAGATTAGGTATTTTATCCAAAACATGTTCGACGCGTACAACATGTTATTATACAAATTTTTAGTTGTATTGGAATGACATGGTTAATTAGAAATATGAATAATAGTGTTTTTTAATACCATAAACTTGTAATAACAGGGATCAAATTTATCCATACAAATACGATTTTCATGTGCAAGAGAGAACATCTTCATCACTTTATGCATGAGAGAGCGAAAACACAGAGCACCGGAGTGTCCATCACAAGCTAGGTCCATGTGTTAGCACAGTTCCTTGAATAATGTACGGACACAAGGAAGAATTGCGTACACCAGCACCGTCTTGTGTTCACTGTTCATGCTGATTTGTAATAGAAGTGTAGAATCTAGCTCCTTTTTATATATATATATATAGGCCGGCCAGCGGAATACAGACCGATCGATCCCACTATGCGCAGCAACTACAGTCCAATGGCTAGTCAGTGAGTCAACTATGAGCAAAAGATATGCATTACATATTTACATCTCCTACTCCTATCCTGCACGCATCGAATTCTGAAAATCAGCATCTCATCACAACTTCAGAAGGTAAGAAGGTAGCAGCGCTGATCGTTCGGCACAGGCAGAACCGCAGGAGGAGGAATATGAAGATGACAAGTTACCAACGTTCTTAACCAGCCGAGCAAACAGTTAGAACAGAAACCAAATTCTGAAATAATTCAACATCTCATCCCAACTTCAGAAGATAAGAAAGTAGCAGCGCTGATCGTTCGTTCGGCACAGGCAGAAAGAGGAATATGAAGATGCCAACTTGCCAACGTTCTTAACCAGCCGAGCAAACAGTTAGAACTTAGAACAGAGAGTGTTTGAATCAGCTTGCTTCAGTACGTGTGCCACTAATTAATATGGTGCGTGGTTGGTTCAGGCCGCAGATCAAAAGCATCGGAGATCGCATTTTGCGACGCTGCCTTTGAGGCCTCACGAGTCGCGATCAAGGCGACAACGCGCTGGAAAGTTGGCTACCGAAGCTGAAGCTGAGGGTGCAGCCGTGCAGAGCATAACGGAATAGAAAAGCTTCACCAGTGGCAGCACCCAACAATGGCAGGTCGTCATTTGCAGCAAAGGGCATGGAAAGCATTTATCAGAGTTGACCCAATGGGCCAAAAGCCCAAGAGATTCATTGGTTACTTTGGCAGTTAATCAGTGCCGCTACTGGAGTAGCAGCTTCGAATGGACGATTTCCCACCAGGAAAGAGACAGTAAAGACGTCCACAAACCACAACCATCTTGGTACATGCACATGCACTCCATTCAATTGTTCAGTCATCGAAACAAAAAGGAACATGGTAGCAATCAATCAGTAAACATAGCAGAAAAAAATTGAGTCAAAGGTACTACTAATGGTTAGTAGATCTTTTCACAGGAATCCAGAGCATTACAAATAACTACTCCCAAGTACTACAAGCTTAAATATCAAGGTTTTATTCACTTTCTAAGATTTAATCACCTGTACAAACATTTTCAGATTTCACAAGAACATGCACAAGAATTAGCTAGCTAACCTCTACTACATGACATCACAACCGTCGTGAGAAACCCTCTTCTTATACACGTAAACGCGCGACACGAACACGAACGCGACGAGCTCCACGGCGCAGAGGCCGGCGAGCAGCCAGTAGAAGTAGTCGAGGTGGGCGCGGTTGAGGTTGTTGGCGAACCAGCTCGCCCCGCTCTTCTTGGTGGCGCCGTCAATGGCGGAGATAATGAAGCTGCTGAAGAAGTGTCCCACCCCGAAGATGCTGAGGAAGAAGGCGAGCCCCAGGCTGCGCAGCGCGTCGGGGACCTGGTCGTAGAAGAACTCCTGCAGCCCGATCATGGCGAACACGTCGGAGAGCCCGAACAGCACGTACTGCGGCACCATCCACCACAGGCTCATCGGCAGCGCCGCCTTGGGGTTGTCCACCATGCCGGCGTCCCTCGCCACGCCGAGCCGCCTCGCCTCCACCAGCGCCGCCACGACCATGGCGGCGAGCGCCAGCAAGAGACCCGTGCCGATCCGCTGCAGCATGGTGATCCCCGACGACATATGCGTGAACCGCCGCGCCACGGGCACGAACGCGCGGTCGTACACCGGGATGAAGGCGATGATGGTGACGCTGATGAACGTCTGCAGCGCCGCCGGCGGCACCTTGAAGCTCTCGCCGATCCGCCGGTCCAGCGTCGCCGCCTGCTTCGTGAAGAACGTCGACGACTGGGAGAAGATCACCGCGTAGATGATGCACGTCGCCCATATCGGGAACAATCGCAGCACGCCTCTCAGCTCCTCGCGGTGGTCGCCGTCATTGTCATCGTCCACGACGGCAAGAGCGCTGCCGAAATCAAACAAAACCATGAGCCACCCAAAAAAAAACGGCCGTAATTCACATCAAACAAGAAATCAATTACAACATACTTGTCTTTGGATCCTTTCATTAGCGCGACGAATGCTCTGGCGAGGCGAGCGAAGGGGCTGGACTGGGTGGAGACGTAGTACCGGTAATTCCGGGTGCCGAGCAAGAACATGACGAGGGCGAACACCATGACGAGGCAGGGGATGCCGAAGCCGAGGCCCCAGCCGACGTTGTCCTGGATGTAGCTGGACACCATGGTGGTCATGGCGGTGCCGGAGCACATGCCGAAGTACCACCAGTTGAAGAAGGAGCTCCTGGAGACGGACTCCTTAGCGTCGTTCTGGTCGAACTGGTCGGCGCCGAACGCCTGTGCGCACGGCTTGTGGCCGGCCTCGGCGAGCGCCACCAGGTACAGCGACACGTAGAAGATGGCCACCTGCGCGGTGGAAGGCGAACAGGCGAGCGACTTGGAGGTGTAGCCGCAGCCGCCGTCGCCATGGAACGCCGGAAGCGCCGACGAGAGGGTTAACATCCCCATGCTCTGCATCAGTAGCAGCCCAATGTAAATGATCACTGTTGATACTTGCAAAATGAACTACTTTTGATCCTCAAATTCATTCTTATCGGAAAGAATGGTTTTGAACTTTGGTCAAATTTAAGGCGTTTGTGTTATCAATTAGAAGCAGAAAGGTGAGATTTTGAAACGGTCATCAGAAATTGGGCTGGAGCAATGAATCGCTTTTTAAACTCCTAATTCTACACACTCAAGTTCGTATAGAAGATGCAATTTTTCGTATAAAAGATGCAATTTTGCGGTGACCCACAGAATCCACAAAACCTAGGCGCCGAGTGGATGCACTTTTTCCAAAACGTGTGGCCGCCGACTCGCTCCCAAATGGATATATCTAGGTGATTTGGAAAAGTTCATCTGAAGAAAGGCGTGCGCTTTTCTGTCAGTGAAAAGGGGGATGGGAAGGGAAACTGACCACGACGAAAAGGAGGGAGGCGAGCACGATGGTGCGGTAGCGGCCGAGCCAGGCGTCGGCGACGCAGGCCACCAGCAGCGGCAGCATCGTCGCGACGCCGCTCCACAGGTTGATCGCCGCCGCCGCCCCCGCCGTCGACTCCCCCAGCGGGCCGGTCAGGTAGCTGATCAGGTTCGCCGACACGCCGTGGTATGCGAACCTCTCCGCGATCTCCACCCCTTCACATCCAAAATCCATGTACAAAGGGGAACAAAAAATTTCACCCCAAACACTGGCACCAATCAATCCTGGGGGAATTGGGGGTCGGAGGAGGGGAGATTGGGCGTACCGAGGACGAACATCGCGGCGGACCAGCGGCCGGTGGAGGCGCGCGACGCCGGGCGGCCGCGGAAGTCGACTGCTCCGGCGACGGCGCCCTCGGAGCGCGGCAGGAGGAGCGCATCGGTGACGGCGTGGCCGGCCATCGTCGTGTTGGGTTGCGTTGCGTGTGTCTGGTGGATCACTGGGTCGCCCCGGGGATGCCAAGATATAGGGGCCCGATCCGTTCGCGGCGCGCCACGGGACAACCAACCAGGTACACGCCGCGCCGGCGTCCGTTCTCCCGCTTTCCGCTAAGAAAAATTACCTCTTCTTTTCCTGACAATTCGCTCGCTTTACCACAACGTTTAGCTAGTGAGTAGTATAATTTTTGTTACATAGTTCACTGACGTGATGGGAATCGGGCGGCGTAAGAGGATAAAAATCGACCATGCGATGTGATGCGATTTTGCATTTGCGTGCGGCGTAGGAGAGAGAACAGAGAACATGGCTCTGATCCAAAAAGAGTTTTGTGTGATTTGTCTGAGGCGGCAAGTGATCGATAGGGCAGAAGCGTAAGGTGAGAGGCGACCTGAACCTGACCTGGAAGATTTGTTGCGAGATGGTTTGGCCCGTTGCACGCGGCGGAATCGCGTGGGTTGCTTCGGGATCTCTTGTGAAATTATCTCGGGGTAATAGCTACAACACTTCATATTTTTTTTGATTCGGATAGTGTTGGTTCTGAAAGAGATGGTGTTTGTCGTCCTGTCTCTGTACGTGGCTACGAAATCGTTGCATTATCCTTTCATCCTTGGACATCTCTACCATGCAAGAGACGGCTTTTTTTTTTTTGCGAGCTGTTGCTGTCCGTATGAAAGGCTCATCACAGGTCGCTGTTCATTCCAATGGTCGCGAAACTTGACAACAACATTGCTTCCACAGTTCAGAAAGCTACGTACACAAGATTCTACGAGCGGTATACTACTTCTCCTTTCACATGTACTCCAGGAGTGTACTTTCGTTCAAGCTCCAATTCCATGGCGACGAAGAGAAGAATGTCAGGGACAAAACTGTGAGCCACAATGATGCGGTGAACCGCGGCGGGCACAGATGATCCAGGGCGCGTGGCGGCGGCGCGGGAGCGCGCGCGGGCACGCCGCGAGCGCGTGGTCGGCGCGTGCCCTGCATGCCCGAATCGGAAGGTGGCGTCGTCCGCGCACGGGCTCGCCGCCACCTCGGACACCTCCTTCTCAAAACAAAACACCATTGCTTGCTCTGCCAGACTGCCACTAGGCAATGCAGCAACTAGTAGCAATTTGCAGCATCTCTCTCCCATCGTACTACCAGCCTCGGGGTAAATAACGAGCAACAGTTTGTTTGTTTATTTATTGTTTTCTGTATATGTTTGCAAGCTGCAATTGTTTTGTGGCACCGTTGCGTGGTTTGTTGACTAGATCGGGGGTTGTATATATATTTATATTTTTTGCTTTTGATTATGGGGTTGATCGTGATCGGCATGGGATAATTAAGGGCTACTAAAATCAACTATATAAATTTTTAATATTGTTAAACTTTAGTAAGACAACAAACTAAACAAGATTTTACCACCATAACCTTTTCAATTCTTACCAGCATTTGATAGTTTTATAAACTTTTACTCATAAAACTATACTATAATTTATATTATAGTAAGGTGGCAAACTAAACGTTACATTCACATCTTGATCTTTTCAATTTATCAACAAATGGTAACGTTTTTTTTTCAATGAACCGAACGAGCCCTAAATCCGTAACTCATACGGTATGTAGTACGTACTATGCTACTCGGTGTATATGCTGACACAACAGGACGACTTTACACGGTTGCCTTTGCCTGTTGGCGGCGTGTTACACGAGATGCGATCTGACCATTCTGTGCGACACACGGGACGGGCAGTGGACGTGCGTACACGTGCACAAAAGACGCTGTAACTTTGTACCGTGGTAGTTCTAAAATTAAAAAAAAAAACTTTGTACCGTGGCGTGTTGTGTTGTGCTGTGGCGCGTTCGGTAGAATTTTTTTTGTTTTTAGATTTTTTTTTTTAATATTTACAGAAATATTATAGCGCCGAAAAAATTTGCAAAACTAGACCCTGCCGCCCTTTCAAAGGGCGGCAAGCCGACGTGGCATGGCCTATGGCCCAATAAAATGTGGGACTGATACCAATTTCTTTAGGGTTCATTTTGTAAATTCAATGAAGCATCATACAGTATTAATTAATGGATCACGAAAATGTCCAACAGAAAATTCACTTGTATTAATTATTTCTGCATCAATGCATGGGACAATATTACATTGCGATATCACTGATAAAATTATATTAACTCCCATGCAGTTAACAACTTTCAAAACAGGCACAAAGAGCTTTGCCGCCCCATCTTAATTTGATCTACAAATTTTTAACAAATGTAGCAAGAAAACTCAATTAACTATAAAGAAAACATGCAACACTCATACGTGATAAGTCTAAAAACGAGCTTACGCCGGTACATACATGCACCATGCCACCATTAGCAGGAGAATCGGATGGTATAGTATAGATTCCATGCATGGCCAGCCGTTGTGCAGAGAGCTTGCCGCCCTTGCAGAGAAAACGATCGGTTGACACTTGACACTTCACAGCCAGGGAATTAAACACGACGCAACCGCGCAAGCCCGCAAGCGGACCAGCAGCAAAAGGCGGCTCGCCGGGTGGGAGATGAGCTGCCGCCCTTGCAGAGGGCGGCAAGCCCTCGGCGCACCGCGGCCGTCAAGACGCACACGGCGCCTGTGCGTCGCCGTGTGCCACGTCGGCTTGCCGCCCTTTGAAAGGGCGGCAGGGTCTAGTTTTGCAAATTTTTTCGGCGCTATAATATTTCTGTAAATATTAAAAAAAAAAAATCTAAAAACAAAAAAAATTCTAAGAAATGTAGGCACATATGCATATTCTCAAAGCCCATAAAGCCCACCTAAAGGGGCCGCTAATGTGCACCCATAAAGCCCACCTAAAGGGGGTGCGCTGATGCGCACCCAGCCGCGCGGTCAGTCTCCCCCCTATAGTCCTCTGCTGTATGCATACTGTATAGTATGTATAGTATATATACGTATATATATACCATATATATACCATATATACATACATATAAATTTCGTATACATCTATACAAAGTTTATATGTATGTATATATACGTATATATACATATATAATTTTTTTATATGCATACATTTTTTATGTATAAAAAATATAAACACGTATATAAAGTATGTATACGTACACATACAAAGTTTGTATACACATACATATACAAAGTTTGTATACATACAAATACAAAGTTTGTATACATACGTATATGAAGTTTGTATACATACATATTAAAAAACAGAAAAAACAAGAAAAAGTATCACGTATACAAACTTTGTATATATATATGTATACAAATTTTACATACGAGTATACAAAATTTATATACACATATACAAACTTTGTATACGTGTATATATTAAAAACCAAAAAAAATCATAAAAAACATCACGTATACAAACTTTGTATACATATGTATACAAAATATGTATACGCGTATATGAACTTTGTATATGTACATATACAAAATTCATATACGTGTATACAAACTTTGTATACGCATATATATTAAAAACCAAAAAACACTGGAAAAAAGGAAAGATAAAACCAAAAAAACGAAAAAAAAACCGACAAAGAGTAATAAACCGGCACCATGCGTCGCCACCGTTGCGTTCTGCGTGCGCGCCACATGCCATGCCCGTGCTAGGGGACGGGCGCGCGGTCATCCGCATATTAGCGTTTTCGCACCTAAAGACCCAACTGGTAGGTCCATATACATATAAAAAAGAAAACCCTAGCTTTCATAGTTAATTTCACGCAGCCGTTTTTGCGCTGCTTTCTTTCAAATACCATGATTCCGCAAGACACCTCCACTCATCCATGCCGCCTCTTCCTCCACCCTCGCGCTCCCTCTACTGTGACGATGTAGCGTCGGCTTCAGTTCTGCACCTGCATCGCCATATCACATTGGGGAGCTGTGGACTAGTGACAGGGTGGGCTTCTGGATGTTGTAGCTAGTGCCCCTTGTGCTCTTCCTCATGACAGCTCCTACATTGGCAAAGGCCATGATACACAAGAATGACAAGCCACACTACTATAAACCCTAATATAAATCCTAATAGGGATCAGCCTATAGGTATCAAATAATTTAAACCAACACCTATTGTCAATAAAATAAAATATAGAACTGACACATTTAAGTAATCTATAGGTGTCTGTTTTAAATAAAAATAGATACCAATAATATTGATGTTGGTTTTTAGAACTGACATATTTTAAGTAACCTATAGATGTCTGTTCTAAATAAAAACAGATAGCAATAATATTGTTGTTGGTTTTTTTAAAAAACTGACAACTCGGTTAATAAAACCGGCACATATAAAAAAACCCAGCCAAGCCACCGTCCATCCTTATCATCTCTCTGTCGGTGCTCTCTCTCTCTTTTAGTGGTGGTGCACCGCCTCCTCCCCTCTTGCCACGTCCGCCGACTCCCCTCTCACCGACAACCCCGTTTCCTTCCCTCCCACCGTGCCTGCCGACAGCCGCGCACGCTGTCCGCCTCACGGTCTCCGCCTGCTCCTCCGCCACCGGCGAGGCCTCGCGCTTCCCTTGCGTCGTCGCTCGAGCAGTGCCTGGCCGTGTTGGGGTTAGGCGCCGGCCTCGGCGTCGACGCACGCATCACCGGCCGCCCCTCCTCCTCTCTGTTCGGGTTGGCCGGATCTGTCGCCACGCGCATGGGGACAGCCGGATCCGTCGCCGCAAGCACGGGAGCAGCCCGACGGCTGCAGCGGTGGTGGTGGCCACCGTCTCCTCTATGTGTTTGTTCTCCTCTTGTTCTTGGATGTTTTTGGAATGGGATGATGGGATCTCCGGGGTGGTCACCATGATCGATTAATGTTTATTGATTGATTACATTAGATTTCTTTGGTGGTGGTGTTTGGACTTTGAAGACGTAGATATGATGCCTGATTTTTGAATTATTGTCATTGGATTTGATTCGATTGTTCTAGTTTTGTTGTAGAAATTTTCGGTTTCAATATGTGTTATATATAATCTGAAAAATAGAAATCTTAGAAACAAAATCAGATTAAGACCGTGATCGATTAATATTTTTGATTGATTACATTAGATTTCATAGGTGGTCTGGTCTTTGGACTTTGAAGACCTGCTCACGTATGAAAGTCTGGTAGAATCGGGCTACACAGAGCGACGAACAACGCGGACGACAGCAACGACGGACGAAACGGAGTGTGACGAAAAGTTACTGATTTGTATGCTGCCCCACGCTACATCCGTCAAAATTGTGTTTGTTTTCTGAGGCTGTTTGGGAGATGAGGTTGAACTCATCTCCGCGTACGTAAAACGGAGCGACGTATTTTTTAGATTAATTAAGTATTTGTTAATTTTTTTTAAAAATAGATTAATATGATTTTTTAAAGTAACTTTCATATAGAAACTTTTTG